>WYDI02026865.1:0-35420 GCA_009867235.2 Psittacus erithacus | reverse complement strand
CCCTCCTCCCTGGCAGAGCATGAGGCTCAGAAAGTCCTTGGTCAGAGTAAACATTACTGAGCAGCAACTAAAACCATTGCTGTTATCAGCACTGTTCACAGGCTGAAAGTCAAAACCACAGCACTGCACCAGTTACTAAGAAGGAGAAAAATGACTGCTACTGCTAACCCAGGACATCCCTGCTGTGAATGTTGCCACTGCTGGCAAGATGTGGCAGCAGACACCTGCTTCCTCCTGTGCCTCCACCCAGCAATACACAGTGACTGCCTTGAAGCAGTGTTAAAAAACAGAAGAAATATGTGTTTGCACCCCCACAACTCAATGTGAAGGGCTGGAAAATGTCTATACCACACATTACAGCTTGCGCTACGTGTGAGAAGCCTGGCCTCTCCCAAGACAGGCTGAGCTGCTGTTCTCACGCCAGCCCTTGTTACCTAAGAGCTATGGCCAGCACAGGCCTGCCACAGGACTAATATGGGATCTGCTGGCCTTAGCTGTTTTGCAAAGTATTAGTTCAGCTCCTGAATAAAAAAGATGCTTCTATGCGTAACACCTAGTAGGAGCATCAAGCCTGGAGTGGCAAGGTTTGTGAGTTTTAGGGAGCCGCAAAGCACAGGAGGCCTTCTCTGCGCTGGTGGGGATGTTGGGAGTGGGAAGTGTGCTGCCACTGTGCCCAAGGGGGGACTGACAGAGAGAGAAGGACAAAAAGGTCCCAAAACTGTGAAACATTACCAGATAGCAGCCTCACAGAAGAGCAGAGCTTGGAGGGGCTGAGAGGATGCTCTCTGGGTTTTTACTGTCTTCAAGGATCTGTAACACAAGGAGGTAAGAGAGCTGTGTGAGAGCATGCCTGAGGCTGAATAGTGGTCTTGCTCGAGCTGGGTATGACAGCACTTTTCTTCACGTACCCTGCCCTATTAACAAGAACAAAATTCTTCAACACCAACTTCTGCATCATGACTTTCTGAAACTGACCAATTTCTTGATATGCACAATAAATTTACCAAAATACACACACACACCCAACAGTAAATTCTATGCACCAACAGAATTATCATAATGCAATTCACATTAAATTCTCCAATTATCCCAGTTCCTTTTCCCTTTCGTTCCTGTCAAGTCAGATTTCCCTTTGGAGCTTAACTGTGGTAAGTAGAGCCTTTTCATTGACTGCCATAAACTTTCTAAGGGCACGTTTATTTATTCTTCTGTGAACTTCTTTCAGTGTGACCAGCCCTGACTTACTTGGAATTCTGATATATACCGTATATGAACTAGTAGTGTTGCAGCTTTCCCTGTATTTGGTTAGGCTGTGAGATTCAAAGCTGATTCAAAGTGCAAGAGGGAGTATTTGTCTTTGTTGTCATCTATTTGCAGCCCTAGAACTATTGCATTTTTCATGCAATTGCTGTTTCCTACTTATCCCCCTTTTCTCTGGCAGTGCTTTCATTGCAGACTCCAAGACTACAATTTTCTCTTCCCCGTCCAGACGGTCTCTGTCTGTAGGGGCTGCTGCTGGGAATTTGTTTGGACACTGCGCACTTGGACTCCTCTTACAGCCCACAGAATTCCATTTCTGCATCAAGTTACACAGCAGATGGCTTGCTCAGACTACTTTACCTGCAGTCCTCTGAAGTGTCAGCAGAGTGCTACAGGAGGGAGTGTCCTGTCCCACAGGATACCAAGATTGCAAGAAGTTCTGTCCCATTTTGTGCAGCAAGAATCTTCACAAACCTGTCGGCAAAGCTGCTTCTAAAGTCAAAGACAGACATTTTAACACTAAATAATCCATGGGTCAGGAAAATCTCTGGTGATTTAGAGTCACAATCCTAATCTGCCTAAATTTGTCTACTTGTTTTGCTATCTTCAGAAATTCTGTTCAGGATCTAAGATGTCTCTTCCAGCAAAACCAACTTCAAATTGGGTTTAATAAACCAGCACTTTCACGGTACATTAATCAATTCTTTGTTTGGGCTCTGCCCCCTGGGTCTGGATGTTGTCCTTATGGAAGGGAAAGAATCCTCTTTCCTTTTTGCAATTTTTGTCCAGTTACTGCAGAGAACACGTGTAATTGTGTGATTTGGCTCTGTTGCTGTCACTATAGCCTGTAAACAGCAGGGAAAGGGTGACAGAACAAAACGCACACTTCTTCTCAGCTCTTTCACTAGCCTTGCTACAATGGGCAGAGACAAGAAGTTTCCAGGGACATTTTGTGGGAAGCTGCAGAAAAACAGCAGGAAGCAGACCTGAACTTCCAATTGCTCCATTTTGCAGCTCCTAAGTAAGGTGGAAGAAGAAATATCACAACCCTACAGCTTTTTGGGCAACAAAAGGAGAGAAGGCCTCCCTGCCAGCCCAACAACTTCCTTGGTGGTACCCCAGAACAGCTTATTCCTCGTGCATGCCATAGGCAGCAGCAGAAGACAGTCCACCAGCCTTTATGGACCTCCAGCAAGGGAGAAGCTCACCTGTCTTCAGCAACGCTGAGGGCATGCAGAGGCTGGAGTGTGCACATGCAGGTGCCTGCCCTGATGAGATGTCACCGCACACACAGTCATAGCCAAGTCAGTTTGTTCTATGATTTTACATACCTCAACTGAATAGGTAACTGTGAACAACTCAAAAGATAGTTATGGGAAACTGGGAAAAACATCAGAATGTTTCCTCTACCTTAATAATTTCCCCAAATAGAGAAGAAAAAGCTACTGCATTCTTGAGATAATAAAAAAAATCCAACAAAACCAACAACCAATAAAAAAAATCCTCAAAGTACCCCCAGATGATTTGTATAATTACTGTTATTGTTCTTTGCCTTGGCTTTTGGCTGCCAACTTCCAGAAACTTTAAAATGAGCATATATATTTAAAGATGCAGTGTCAAGGATTAGCCCCTCCAGTAGACTACTTGGGTAAAACCACCCTATCATCCCTTTAACTCTGTTCCTGCACTTTGTAGTTCATACGTGCTGTGGCCAGCAGGTGCTGCTAAAATACCTCTAAGGGAAGGAAGAACTTAAACTGTATTTCCATTGAAAGTACTGGCATCCTGTGACTCGAGAGGAATGTGCCATTGCCCAAACATGACAGGTTTCATTTGTAACCTTGGGGTGTATCTGGTTTACAAGCAGTTAACTACTCCCATCTCATCAGCAGTGAGATCCAGATGTTTCACGTAAGAAAGAAAGTGCATGACGGCAGCTATATAATAATAAATTGATAAATTAAGTCTCTCAGTAGTAACTGAAGATTTGTGCTTTAGCCTGAAGCATCATGCACTTGTATAAGCACATCTACTCAAAGCAAACAGATGAGGCAATGGGAGAGTCAGGTTTATGGAGATACACGAATAAGTAGATTGCTATTAACTGTCTGACATAAGGAGAAACTGGGATACTGAGAATAAAAAATAAAATTAGAGCTGAATTGCAGGCAACAGTCTGGGAGAAGACGAGACCATCTCTGCACAAATAATCTTCTTTCCTTTAAGGAAATACTTTGTTGTGATGTGCTCTTGAAGTGGAGATACAGCTGCCCCAGAAATGACTCTGTTGTCAAAGACTGGCGACGCACAGAAAGAGGATGGCATGTAATTTCATAGCATAAAGTTGTGGTCACATGTATCCTACACCAGCTAAGCTTATCAAAGTTCTAGCTCATACACTCCTGCAGCAGCGAAATGAAACCCAACACTGCAGTAATGTTCACTTAAAAAAAAGAAATGTTGGGACGGTTCTACAATTCTCTGATTCTGTCACAGACTCACAGAATACCAGGTTGGAAGGGACCTCAAGGATCATCTGGTCCAGCCTTTACAGGCAAAAGCATGACCTTGACAAGATGTCCTAGCACCCTGTCCAACCAAATCTCACAAGTGTCCAGCGCCAGGGAGTCCACTACTCCCTTATTCCAACGGCTGATTGTTCTCACTGTGAAAACTTGTCCTCTTGTGTGCAGTTGGACTCTCTCAAGTAGTAACTTGGACCCATTACCCCATGTCTTTTCCATATGATGCCTTGTAAAAAGGGAGTCTCCATCTTCTTTGTAGCCACCCTTTAAATACTGTTGGTATTTAAAAACATGGTGATAATATGACGTCTACTTATTTGTTTATAATTTTACATATATATATAATTAAAGATAATATGTCTACTTATTTATGTATCTCCATAGAGATCAGGTAGAAAGCTTTTGGAAGAGGCCTCTGTTTCCAAAGTTTAGACAAAAAACCCAGGCCTCCAAAAGAGATCTGAAGAACAATATAGTACACAGCAGCACATTTGGATGCTGTAACACAGACCAGAAGCCTCAATGCTAGAAAAACTGTATCATTATCTGAGGCAGTAATGGGTTTCAAGGGGGGGGACAACTCTGGAACAGCTCCGTGATGCATTAAACTTCCTGGATTGTCTCAAGTACTGTGGACTGCAACCTAACCATCTCCATTCCAAAACAGCTGCTATCATTACAAAGCTGCCTGAAAAATTGTGTACGCAGGAGGTTTAGATTCCAGAAGATAACAATACACTTCACAAACTCCCTTTAAAGGCGAAAATAAGGCTCTTGATAAGCAGCCATGACTTGTCAACTAGCCTGCCGGAAAAAAAAGAAGTTTCAAACCCATACAACATAACCACAGCGGCTACATCTCACTTCTGCTAATCCAACTTCTACACACCAGTTGTAAATACATCACAAAAACCTGTTTTCGTATCACTACACTGAAATTCTTGAGCACCTATTATATTCATATTTCAGTAACAGACAACTGGTGCATGTCTCTCAGAGTAAGCATTCCCCATTTGTGTAATAGCAACTGATGATTTTGAGCAGTGACTATACATACAGCAGGTGATCACAAACCCAGGGATATTAAGAATATTCAATTTCATACTTTAAAAAATTTAAATCAAGTCAACACTACAGCTCACTGCATCAGCGAGCAAACAAACAACAAAGAACAAACACTTACCACACTCACCCTTTTCCTGTTTTGAACCTAAACCATGGAAGATTTATCTGAAATCAGCATTTCCTAGTGACTGCACACAGGGAGGGGCACCCGCACCAAGCTGTCCACAAAATCTGAACACAGCTGCAGTCAGGGACAGGCAGAGCACAAGAGCAGTGTGGTTCACCTGGGAGGGGTTGTGGAGCACAGCAACTGAGGAAGTGTCACCTGAAGCATTTTTACATGCCAACTTCTAGCAGGTTAATAATGACAAGTTACCTTAACCAAAGATATTTTTATTGGGTTCAGTATTCAAGCATTGTTAGGGTAAAGACTTTTCTAAATGTAAACCTTGCAACGTTATGAATGGCAATTGGCACATGAAGTTTAATTGAAGCAAAGTTGTATCAGGCTTGTGAAAACATGCCAAAAGCCAAATTGTGTCACGAGTCTAAAATTACCAAACAAGGTATGAACAAAATACTCCATCTTTAGAAAAAGCAAATACAGGTTTAATGCTAGTCATAAAAAATTGACTTTAGTCTCTTAGTATAAGGCAAAAATAGTAATTTTCTTTTATTTTTTTAACCTACATTAAGTACAATCACCAATAGTTGCTATGTAGAATATGCATCATTGAGATCTGAAAGCAGGATCAGCAGAGAATGCTGACTCATGCACCGTAAGATCTTCTCAACATACTGACAGTTCCACAGCAATCTCTGAGAACATACCTGTGCGAAGGACTGGGTTAGTGCTGCGAAGTGGTTCTGTTACACGTGGGTATAGTGTCACTCATGCGCCACAATCACATTGCTGTGTCAGAGCCATGTAGCACAAATAACATTTCTGGCACATCTAAAGGGGTGTCAATATACATTAAACCATAGAAAATGCCATAAAATACTATCTTCAAGCAACCACCTTCAATGTAATTGTATTTGCATATTTTTATGAACTTATAATATGTAATAAGTCACTGAAGACATCTTTACAATATTTATTAGATTATGAATTTATAAATTCAAGAACTCAGAGGCACATAGTTTTAAAAGGCCAAGAACACTGAAACTAATGAAGTCACAGAAATCAGAACAGTTATGGACGTAACACCAGTAAAAAATAAAAAAATCACATCCAAACTAAAAGCAACACTTCTTAAGAGTCATCCTTCAAAGTCAGCATAATAAAAAGTTCCCATTTCCCTCAAAGAAAAATAATTCATCCCACCTACCAAACTAGAAAAACCTATTTACAGGTGGACTTTGATCAGAAGTATCATTAAGTTGTGTAATGCTTCTACTCTGCCATTAGAATTTAACATTTCTTTTGAAGGACAGTTGTATTTACAAATGCATAAATATCATAACTCTGATTCTCATTAAGATCTGACTGAAAACAAGTTGTTAATTCACAATACAAACGTTAGTGGGAAAAGTAGGTGCATATTCGGTATCATTCTGAAAGAACAGGAAGCCAATACTTCTGATAAAGCTCAAGTTCATCAACCAGACCAGGTCCTTAAGTTACGTTAATGAAGATTAAATCTCTTCTGTGTAATTCTTGACATTGGTTTCTTCAGTCAACTTTCACCACGCTGTATATTTTCGTTACAAACCAGAAGCATGCAAAGAACCCAATTGTTCCTAAAAAACAAACAAACAAATAGTTACATGCTAATTAAACTGACACAGAACACAGTACAGTACAGGAACTGCCATTTCCTGCAAAAAGTAGGGCAAGAAAAAAGCCCTGCAGATTATCTGATTTTTGCTTGATTGCCTCTTCACAAATCACAGCTTTCTCCTATGCAAGAGCAAAGCATGTTCTTTAAAGAAAAAAACCTGCCTTTATGCTAGATCTGATAAGAAGTACAACAAACATTGTGTGCTCTCCCATTCACTAGGCAAGCTTGGGAGGAACCATGAATGATATCATGGTAATCTTTTTTCCCCCTTCATGCTTGCTAAACTAGTGATGTTTAACTGACTCATTTACTATGATACGTAGCTGTGGGCCCAGCTGTGAATCAAAGATTTGTCATGTAGCTCCCAGTATTTTGCCCGCTGAGTCTGATCAATGACCTGGAATGCAGTGTGGATACAAGCGCCTGAAGCATGTGTTACACTGACATAAGCAGCAGGGGACCGTCAAAACCCTTCCTGATACTGACTGCTTTTAACAGATGAGTAAGCAGCAGCAGCAGAGTTTTGATACAACAATTATGATTTTCTTCTTTTTAGCTCCTTTATCACCCTGACACAGAAGTCGCTACATTTAGGAGCAGTTTTTTCTAAATTGCTAATATGCTTTTTCATTTAAGAAACTGAAACAGAACTGCCTGTCCCTTTGTCCTGCCTCTTTTTCTGTAAAACCTTTTATCAAATCACTTCAGTGAATCTCAGAGAACTCAACATATCCACCTTTGCATGTGTATCAACCTAAATGGACAAAATTATTCTTAAATCTTAAGAAATAGGACAATTCTCTCTAACTAAAGGATAATTTGCACTTCATCTTGTGGAAAGTAGATAAAAAAACCCATTAAGCGTATGTTTCAAAGTTCTAACCATGTGGTTAACTTCACAAGTATTATCCTCTAATTTCAACATAATAATTTCAATGGAGAGACTGAAAATTTCAAAACCTGAAAGCATACAAACTCTGAAAGCATAGTTCAAGTTGCACAGCATAACTCACATCTTCACAGTTCCAATTACATACAAATGACTACTACAGAAAGCATCTGAAGCAGTCTGAGAGTAAACCATCTCTGCACTGCATGCTTGTGAACCTACCCTGAAAACAACTCCCCAAATTTGTTGGCAGATGCTGCACAGCCAATTGGTCAGTTGAAAGTGAATGTGTGAGCAAAGGAAAAGGGGGATGCACTGGACGTGTCCTAATGCCTCTAAACAATGACTGACTTAAAAGAATAAGGGCAAAAGACGGAAATCATATAGGTACCTGAGGCACAGAAAGGCAGCTAAGCCAAGCCTCAGCATAGAAGATTTACTGTAAATCCCCTTTATCGTGAATGTGTGCACTCCAGAATTACTGCACACGTCCAAAGTAAACAGACTGAACAAAGGAGACAGGAAAAACACCATTCTGGTTCTGGCCAAAACTGCTTGCTATGAAAAGCAGACATGCTGAGTATCAGCTGGAAAAGCTAGAGAAACTAAATTAATTGACCTTACACTTAGGTAAAGCCTAATTATTTCTGCATGCTACTTTGTGAGTTTGCACCCATTTAAAATGGATCTGCATACAGCAGTACACATTTGTTTCTAGATGAACCACCACGCATTCCTAAATCCTTTAGTGCAACAAGATAATCAGTAAACCCAGAACAGAGATAAAGGTTAAGAGAAAGGCAGGGTGAGAAAATAAAAGGGAGTGAGAAAGGGAGGCAGAGTCTCTGATCTGCTCATTCAGAATGACTTGGTAACCAGTACACAAAATATAAATAAAAGTAGAGATGATGTGTAAATTGCAAACTATCTGCAAGCAATGCCAAAACACATCAGACTGACTCAAAAAGGATGGAAGATAAAACTAACCACTTTTGGAACACAGCTTGATCACTTTGCAAAGAGATTATATAATGTACCTAAGTCCCATTCCTCCTTTTAACAGGCAATGACCCAAGAAACTCCGTGCAGGCTCTTACTTCTGCCCATCACCATCTGCATTCAGTTGTGGTGCACAAACAGCTTCAGTATTTCCTAAGCTGGAGCAGCAATGTCTTTGAAATGAATATTCAATTGCACTTAAAATGAACCATGGAAAATGAATCATCATTCTCAAGTGTCAGTTCTCTTCCCATCAGGTTTCTTTTGTTCTCCTACGTTAAGTGGAAATGAAAATTCTACTTACAGTTACACTGAGATCAGTATTAAAAGCTCGGATGACAAGCCACTTGTGGGCTAAGAGGCCTCAAAATATAGCATGTATAGCTGCACACATATCAAAGCCTTAGGAATCATTAAACTTCACTACAAACGTGGAGCTTGAAATTACTTAAAGCACCAATCCATTCAAAATAGTTTCAAAAATACTGCCCTGGAGGGTAAAGTCCACACAGACAGATCACATCCTGCTCGAACAGAATTCAGACCTTTTAAGGTTTTTGAGGAGTTAGTGGTTGCTGCCGTCTTGCATGAGAGTTTGAAAGGGGACTTCTTGCATTTTCACTGCCATTCTGCCACCCTAAGTAAGGGTTATGTGTGTCTGAAGATTCCTTCTTAGTACTGAAGATGACAACTTCATCTTGCTTATTGAAGAGGTAATTAGAATGCAACACTCAAGACAAGTGCTTTTCCAAAAGCTCACAGTTAAGATGATGAGGTTCTGTTAAGACTACATTAAAAAATGATTGAGAAATTCTATCTGCTTCCTGTGCCACTTCAATGCAACTGGGAAAGAAGGTAAAGAAATCTTGGAAGACAGCAAATGGCTGGGGGAAGGAAGTATTCTCTGTCAACTTCCACTCCTCTCTCCCTTCCTCCTACTCCACAAAAGCTGCATTTTTCCCTTAATTGACACAGTAACTTTACACTTGACTGTGTGCAATTTGAAGTGTCTTTCTCCAAAGACAACTAATTAAAAAAGGTAAGTTTGTCACATGACTAATCTAGGAATGAAATCTGGAGATGCATTTATCATGTTTAAAGGTGTTGTATTTGAAGATCTAATCATAGGCCACTCTTCAAATTACCAGACTTTTCCCTCATCCTCAATCTCTTTCACTAAAATTTGTGATTACAGAGCTGTAAAATGCTACACAAAAATCAAATACATATGGAAAAAAATCAAAGACACATGAATTTATAATCCTATGTCAAGATAAGTTTTGCCACGAATTTTGCCTGTGGTGAAAAGGTAATAATGGTAGAGTCAAAATTTAAAGTTCAGGTTGAATATGCTTACCTGTGAAAAGGAAGAAGATCAAAACCATAATCATGGTATAACCAAAATATAAAATGGTGCTAGCTGTTCCTGTGATTTGCAGCTTAGAAAAAAAATAGTGTATTGCATATATTAGGAAATAAACTGCAGTGAAACCACTAGTAAGAAAAGAACGCCACTGCCAGTGATAGTCCTAGAAGGGGTGGAGAAAAAAAATATATATGAGTAATATTCCATATATCTCTAAAACACTGACCCTATTCCTGAATGCAGAGCTACTTTTTCTATCACTTTATCCAAAAGTGAGTCTTTGTAGTTTTTTTCTAGAGGAAAAAGAACTGTACATAATCAATACTGCTTTAGCTACATCATTCACAATTAGAGATAAGACACCTGAAGATCAAAATCTAAAAACCCAAGTAAGCCAGACCTACTATTGCCAGCCACAGAGACTTTTCCCCCCCCGCAGTGTTGGCCATGAAGTTTAGCATCTTCAGAAAACAGGGCTTTAGAATCTAAAGATGTGATATCTGACTTAGCAGTATATAAAATCATAGAATGCTTTGGGTTGGAAGAGACCTTAAATATCTTTCAGTTCCAGCCCCATGCCATGGGCAGGAACACCTCCCACTAGACCAGGTTGCTCAGAGCCCCACGCAGTTGTTTTAGTATTTGTTACAAGTCCTGCCAAAAGCAGTATGCTTCACTTTCTAAGGACATGGTTTAAGTACATCTCATCTACTAATGGTGTTTCTGTTATTATGTTTATTATTTTGAATTACAAAAGCCTTAAAAAATTTTGGAAGCATTCTTAAAACAATATCAAGTATGAATACTAAAGAGCATCTTACCTCTGCACATAGATGAAAGTAGCAGAGCAATATTGTAGCCTCAGAACATGTAATAACCAAAATAATGAACACCAGAAACAGAAAGCCAAACATGTAATACATCTGGTGAGACCTATAAAAGGGAGTTTAAAAAAAAAATAAATTAAAATGGACACTGTGCTCATATTATTTCTTCACATGCAGTAATATCACCTTCAACTGAAGTATCCCCTTCCTACTGAAGCACTGTCAGTTGCGTGGCCATAAGAATGACTGATTTATTTTCTAACTGAACAGGAGCCTTGGCAGCTCAGTCTGGAAACAGTGAGAAAGCAAAGCCCAGAGCAAGCCTCTCTGGGGATTTGGGAAAAGAACTGACAAGACATAATGAGAGAAATTACAGTTCTAGTTAAGTCAGCATGACCTCTTCCACTGACTTCAGCAGAACTTGGATTTTACCTCACATTTCAATCAAAGGGGCAGAGCTGCAAAATAACAAGAAATGTCAAATGCTGTAGCTGTCTGCGCTGGGTAAAGGCACCTATTCAAGGTTCGGAAACAGTTTAACAAGATCCAGTAACTAAACTGCGCCAGAAGGAAGACAAATCCCTCACAGTAGATTTGTTTGTCAGTGTGCTGTGAGCTCACATCAGAGTTCACTTATGCTGGACTAGTCTTTGGCGCTTTAGTTTTGAAAATAATTACTCTCTGGAGCCTTTATAAAGATTTCACAAGATCTGTTCTTGATTCTTTTCTCTCCCAAGAGTAGTGATACTTTTCTAGCCCAACAACAACTACAAAAACCCACTCAAGACAATTTTAATATATTTACTACTTTCAGCTTCAGAGCCATTTCCACATGAAGTCATAGGAGTAGCATGAGAACACTAGCTATTTGAACATTGTGGGAGAGTGTAAAGTGCTAAGCACAGCAGTGCCACTGCTCTACACACTCAACAAGCCAAACAGGCACTGGGTATCATCTAAACCATGAAATACTAAAAAGACATTAATATGTAAATTTTTATTGAACCAATATTCTGGTAACCCTGCATCACCAAAAATCAAAGCACCCTGAAGAAAATCTTACACAAAGGACTTACCACCTTTTATGATAGAGAAAATTCAAATACATGGTGGTTAACTTACCAAATACTATTGAGAATAAAGAACAACTGTATAAAGATACATCCAAAAGGCAGAATTCCTCCCATGATAATGCCAGGTAATGGCTTTGTATAGAAGGATTGCTCAGGAATCTGACGAGGAATTTGGTTTGTGCGAACAGGGTGTTCAATAGCCTTTAAAATAAAGAAATTATTAAAGTAATTAATTTGTTAAAAGAAAGACACTGCTAAATAAATAACATGTCAAACAGCAGCACTCCTATTTTGCTTTCTCTTTGAAGCAAGTGGTAACAAGAGTCTACTATTTGTTTTGAGCATGCACATACCCAGCTACTACTTGAGCTGCTTTTGCTACCAGCCTGGGTACAAACATCTGCTAGGCAAACAAGCTAGAAGGCAGCTCCTACTGAAAACACAGGAACAGATATTTTGGACTTCCCTTTTTATGGTTACCTATCCATGATCTGTTACAGAGCCTGATTTCTCGCTTGTCAACTGGGGGGTATTGGTGGTGCAGACTGTTGCTTTCCCCTCCTAAACATATCTTTCTATCTTGTTTTTCAGGATATACTCCAAGAATCACATTAGGATAAATTTACAAACTGAGAAGATTCAATGTGGCAATTAAATCCTAATTTAAGATGCATGCATAAATCAGCATGGAGGGAGAAAACAATATAAGGCAGGTAAATGCATACTTTGCCACTTTTCCTCTTTCATAAAGATTACATTAAGAGCATCAACAGACACTTGCAAGGTACTTGCTTTCTGATTTGATTTTAATGAATTTGTGACATCTGTCAAGTTGCCTC
This sequence comes from Psittacus erithacus, assembly GCA_009867235.2. Classification (NCBI taxonomy): domain Eukaryota; kingdom Metazoa; phylum Chordata; class Aves; order Psittaciformes; family Psittacidae; genus Psittacus; species Psittacus erithacus. Next base: position 22,793 of record WYDI02026865.1, on the reverse strand, counting down.
ACAGGTTATCAAATCCTCCTTTCTTAAAGGAACTGCCTCTGTACAGTGCAGGGGGGGTTGCTGAAATTTCAATATGGTTATCAGAAAACACCCTAAATTCTGGTCAAGAAAAATGGGATAACTACTAACTTCTAAGATACTTAAATATTCTCTGAAGGTATTCCAAGAGAGCTAGAGAGAGCTAGAACCCTGGCTTCCTATGCAGGAAAAAAAAAAAAAAACAAAAAAAAAATCTGAACTTACAAATCTTTATGTTTGTGGGGCAGAGTCAAACCACTTTTTAAGCAAAAAGAGAAACCAGTTTCATTATTTAAGATGGTTTGGTCACCAGTGTCACAAAGAGCCCTCAGAGATATATAGATATATATATATATATATAAAGAAAAAAATTATCAGTTTGGGAGTAAATCCCAGCTGATGTCTTCCAAGCAGTGATAACCATCTGTAGAACACTTACGCAAAGAGATTTTACAAGAGCTCTAGCAATTTGATCAGAAAATATCCTCAATGTAGAAGGTGGACAGAAACTAAAACCATGGGGGAAAACCAGAAATGCTTAAGTTGCTTTGCTATGCTTGGCTGAGCGAACTGATTATTTTACAATGAAAAGGATGCTGATTAAAATAAAAATGCCCAAATCACTGCTTTACCTGGAGCATTGCCTCAATTAAATACAGTAACAACCCTAATCATTGCAGAGAAATATCACCACCACCAACCCAGTATCAAAATCTTGGAATCCCCAGATCGAATATCAAATGCAGCTCTAAAGCAACTGAACAGAACAGGAGCTGACAATGCAAGCAGCTTAGGTGCTACCTCAGTTATAGTCTATACGGTGAAAAAATACTTTTTTTTTATATCTATATATGTATGTGTGTGTGTGGAGACATACACTTACAAAATAACTCCTCAAAACCACTTACGTTTTTCTTAAAACCAAAATAGGCACCAATAAACGTCAGCGGTACAGATATGCAAAACCAGAGTGCCAAAATGGCAACCAAAGTACCAAACGGAATAGCTGCTGAAGAACCTTCTCCCCACAGAATGAGGTTCATGATAAAAAAATCTGCAAATACGATTCTGAAAAATACAGAACACACTGTTACTGTTACAATCAGATGAGACACAGAGAATATCAAATTGAGGAGATCAAACAAGCAATTCTTTGTTAATCTAGTGGGACTGCACTCCAGCAGGAGCTGACTTTCCAACTAAGCAATTTCAAATATATGCTTGTCTTAACTACACTTCAGGGCAAGACTGCTTGCTGTGATTATGTAGAAATATTTATCACAGTGCTTCTACAATATATGACACTATGTAAGACCAATTACAGTGTGGTCAGGGAAACAGGCAAGAGAATGAAAGAAAGCAATGAAAAAGTGCGCCTGTCCAAAACTTACTACTATCATAATGCCCTTTCTTAATGAACGTTTTCAAGTGGTAAGAGTAAACAAATACTGACTGCGAAAAAATATCCAAGGATGCTATGCCACTAACATATTCATCTTTGTCAAAAGTGACATGATATTCTTGTAGCTTCTGGAATAAAGAGGTGATGAAACAGGATTAACCCATATAACCAAAACTTCAAAATTAACTTTGCATGTCAGAGAAGCAATTTAATTTTTTTAATCATGACGATATTCTCAGCTTACCCAGGACAAAGGAATGATGTCAGCAGGACATTTGTTTTCCATTTCTCGCCTCCAAATGCTGTATTAAAACATTTGACAGTCACCAAAACATGCATTAAGCTCCTCACAACTATTAATTTTCCAGTCCATTCACCTGTTACACTTAGCTTGCAAATGCTCAAATATCGTTCTCAAGTTTAAAAGGATAAAATAAATCTTCAGTAATAAAACTGAATTCACTCCTCATATTGTTTAATCATAGAACTTCAAAGCAAAGAAAAACATTGGACCCAGGCTATGAAAAGTATCCAACTAAATAAACTGGGTCTCTGACCACTTTATCTGCTAAAAGGTAGAAGCAGATCTGCAGTACTTTTAAGTCTTAAAAAAAAACCCAACAGTTTAAACCTGGAGTCATTAAGAAGTTTAATCTTTCTAGCATTTGACTGCTGGTTTCACTAGGAATACGTAAGTATGAGAAGAGCAAGCTTAATAGTTTCCTTGAAATAATTCTTGTCTACAAATCTTACGAGTCAGAACTAACACACTTACAGGAAGCAGTGATGTTCTCTTGAGTCTTAACAGCATTAAGCAGTAGTGATACCAAAAGACCAAAGATTGTTTTATTAAGAAAAGCTTTATGAATTTGCACTATGCTGATAAAAATTCTAGGCACATACTTTCAAATGGAAATATCCTGCTGGAATTCAATGAACCTGACAATTTCATCTGAGCGCTGCCATAATGACATGTTTCTTTACCTCAAGAGTCAGAAGTGATTATGGTTAGAGTGATTTTAATTAAGTTTCTATTTTTTCATAAAATCTTAGTAGAACATGGCACCAGTTATTAAATTAACCATTTCATTTCAACTCAGATTTCACTTTTTAAATGCAATGTTGAAAAAAAAACCCACTTTTAAATCTAGATATCCATTTCAGCTGCATTTTGGTTTATGTCTCACACTATCTGCACACTATAAAGAGAAACACTTATGTTTACATGCTGTGCACAGTGTATGGACCACCTCATGTTATAATAAGAATAGCTCCAATCTGTCACTCACTGTCTTAATATTTAAAACACAATATTCAAGTATCAACTAAATGATTCTAATTAGGTATAATATGAAATATAACTATTATCAGCTGCGTCTGCACCAAAGGTACAGGATTCAATTTACTATCAATACACTTCAAAATATCCTTCAAAACATACACTGTACAGCACAATATAAAAAATAAGTTTGCCCTCAATTATGCTCTTAGTCCTAAAGTCTCCTTCCATTTAAGCCTAATTGGCTTGAAGATTAGGAAAACAAATAGTTCACTATCATATCACAACAACTGCAGAAAACCTCCTTGCAAAATACAAACACTCTTTCCCCAGTGGTTCTACCCACATGAAAATTACAAAATGGTTAGAAGAACTCCCGATACCTACAGTGAGGCTGAAGTTGAGAAATAAACTTCTCTAGCACTGTATGTTCAGAAATAAAATAGTCCAAATGATCCAGCTTGCTCAGCTAGAAAGAGCCTTTTCCCCTTGAGTAAGGTAATTAAAACAAGCTGCTTGTGGAATGGCATGCTTCACCTTAAAACAAACTAGAGGGCACAGGGCAAACCATTTGTGCTTGGTAAGCAGGCCCTAGCTGGGATCAGTGAAGGAAAACTACCAACTAGCTACTGAGAGGTGCACAAATACCACTGGGTTGATTTCTGCAACTACAGAACATAGAATCATAGAATCAAAGAATCAATCACAGAATGTTTTGGGCTGTAAAGGCCCTTGAAATCATCTCGTTCTAACCCTCCTGCCACGGATAGGGGCACCTCACACTAGACCATGCCTAATAATCCTTGTCCTGCACCCCTGCCACAGGCTGATAAGCTCCGTTCTCCTGAAGACCAAGGAACTAGCTGAAAAGACGTGACAAGTCTCAGGCATGCAAGAAGAGAAGTTCATGACTGGGGAAGTGGGGGGAATTAAAAATGCTACCAAGCAACATTGATGGCTAAAACTAAATTCAAGTTAACAGCACCCCGGCCTCCAACTGTAAGAAACAGAAGTACAAAACTGTCTGATGGAATGAGCTTAGTATTGGTAAAATGGAATTTGCTTCTCTATTCCACAAATATGTAGTAGCAAGAGCAATTCAGGGTCTGTAGGCATGATCACATCAAAATCAATGTAACCATGTCAGTGTTTTATATGCATTTTTTGTTGTTAAGTACATTTCGCCAGTTTGCCCTGAGGGAAACTACAAACTGTACTGCAAAATACAAATCAGTTCTGTGATGATAATTTACCTTAATGAACTTAAGCCTTGTCAGTTTAAATAACTTTTACTCACATTTGTAGAATCTGGCAGCAACATAACCGGCTGGGGTTCCAAGCAGTACCCACAAAACTACAGCACAGGTCATGAGAGCTCCCCGGTTAGCAGGTGACAAAAATCCCAGGCAAGCAAAAACTGTGAAGCAGAGATGCACAATTTTAGAAAAGTAACTACACATTTGACTTAAAGCCAGTACATCAGTTATCTTCATCTCTGTGTATACTAAGTTGCATGTCTACTATATGAGCTCAGCCTTAAGACTTTTAAGAAATTTCTAGACAAAAATATATACTGCTATTTTTACTAGTCCTATTCAATTAGCAGTGAAATATCATGTACTCAACTAACTCCTCCCCAATTCATTACTTACACAGGGTAACAAAAGTCATTATTAAGATCTGTGTGCCAGAGCCCAGAAACACAGACAACAGCATTCCTTTTCTTGGAGGCCTGAAAATATCGCCATGAACCAGTTTCCAGCCAAATTCCTCTTGAGCATCTTCCTGTGAAGGAAACAAACCTGCTTCAATACAGCCAATTGCCATTTAAACAGCCTGCTACAGAAATACATTTAGCTTAAAAAATTACATTCCGAATAAACTTCAAGAAGTACATTTGAGACTCACAGTGGAATCCATTTGATTGTATCTTGCAATATCTTTATGCAGTGTCCTCAACATAATCATGGCTACCATTCCAGACAGAAAGAGGACAATCACCAACGAATTCATAATACTGAATTAAAAAAGAAAACCAAACAAATGATCATTCAAACTGCAACGTAAACATTTCAGTACTGTACATTTGAAGACAAACTTTCTTCTCACCTAAACCATTGAATGTGAGTGTGAGGCATGGATTCCAAAATATAATCCCATCTCGATGCCCACCTTATACTTTTTTCTTCCTAAAAGAGTAAACGCATCAGTTTCAGATACAGTCAGTATCCAGCTTGTAAATTTACAAGTTAACATTCATGCAAAGCAATCTGAAATCTCATGACAAATTGAAATTTCATATTGCATGCCTTAAAGGAATAGTTCAACATATATAACTAAATAAAACAAACCTAAGATTTGATCACAGAATCTAAACCAAAATATTTTCTGAATAGTATTGACCACCCATATCTTCTTAAGACATACAGGCATATCAAATCAAATGATTTGTGCTTCCTCCTTTCCAAAATTACATGAATTCATCTGAAATTCAAGTGACTTGCAGCATAAAAAAACATGTAACTCAACACTACAGACGCTGAGAAACTTAAGCTCTGCTGTAGTCTCCAGGATAACATTGAACTTTCTAGACAGTGCCCTGTCCAAATTATCCTTTGCTTACATACAACCTGCTTTCAGTACCAAATACAGTTACATTCAGCTTAGACTGCAAGACAGATGGGGAGACAGTATTGCAGAACTTACACAGACCATTACTTCATCAGAAACATTTCCAAAAGAGCATTTCTTTGCCTTACTTTACAGAGTACACATGAAAAAAGGAATAAACAGTGCTGATCAACCTGAAGACTGCTATTAAACAAACCATAAATACCAGTATCAATTAATAAAAATGGCAAGGTACCTTCCTGACAGGATGCTATTTCAGTAATTTATAACAAGAGCAAGAGTGCTTTCCAGTAAAGCCAGCTTTTGAAAATCCAAAAAACCCAACAGGTTAAAAACTTGGGGAAACAGTTTGTCCAGCAAACTCCATTAAAAAACAAACAAACAAACAAAACCAATCAAACTTGAAAAACTCTCTTGCTTGTGACCAGAATAAGACATTTTCAAGTATCACTGCTGCATGCAGCTGGCTACTATACTGCTCCTCTGCTTTTAAAGAAGACAGGATTTCCACAGAAGAGACACTGAAGAGAAGAAAGCTTTTGGAGCAGAACACAAAATTATCAGCTTCAACCTACCTACAGCAGCAATTTGTTGAGACATACAATTCCTCAGATTTAAGAACTTGGATTGAAAAACAATCTATCAGACAACCAAAGTAAACATGAAAAGTGGGGTTCTTTTAAAAAGCACACATGCATTTCACACACAGCATGTGTGGTACACAAAATTGTAAAGCATGGGGTAAATCCCAAGCCACCTCTGACAAAAAAGTTCAAATAAAGTTTTAAAACCACAAATTTACTATTCTGAAGTAGTTTTAGATGTCATCTTTTTAATTCAAAGTATTAAGGCATGATTTTAAGACATAACTACCACAGAAAGCTTAGTACTCACTTGAAAAGAAACCGAGTACGTATAAGCAATTTTGACTTCTCCATTAGCCTTATTACTTATATCCATAGGTACTCCTGAGCAATCAGGGTTGTCTGGATGAGTATGCTTATAACTGTGGGAAGAAAAAACACAGAATGAAAGCTGATCACTGACAACATCTAAAGAAATAATTAATTTATCTTACAAAAGCATCTATTTCATCCAAGATTCTTCCCTTACGCATAAAATTGCTCTTAATCCCTCAAATTTCAGAACTCATGAGAAACATATAATAAGCGCAGGACTTTTTGATACCTGAACTTGAATAGAAGTTGCCTCTTCTAAAAAGAAAACTTTTTAGAGCACAGTCTCTACAGCAGAGCACCAAAGTTTAGAAGTCCAAGCATTGTAAAAAACCTCCAAAACATTCAAAAAGTTACAACAGAATTACTAACTAAATAGTTTCATCATAATGCTGGACCAACAATTTAACAAGCTCAGTTATACCAAGAGTACAAAAGGAGGAAAGACAAGAAGCTAAGAAACAGGAAGAGAGATATCAGTTGTGCAAAAGCCACATGGATATCAGAAAAACTGCCGAGTTTACTTGTGAACTCATTCCATTCAAATCCTGACTGCTGAAGACATCAGATCTTGCACTTTGATTATGCCTGCATCAGGCACTGGTAGCCTGTTACAACATAAAATGTTCCCCAGCAAGGAAGTGAGGGCTGCTTCACTGAACACACACCACTTCCAGGTTTTATCTTTTTTTTTGGCCCAAATAGGAAATAGCACACAAAGATCTAATGAATTCAAACAAAATTATGTTACTGTTCTACATTGCACTACATCAATCAGTAGGAAAGCTAATCTACAGGTCACGTATCTGAAAACATTTCTGACTAGGAACAGGTCCCCAGATCAAAGCAAGTATCTTGGAATGGGCCACTGTTTGATGACAAGTTACTTTTGAGTACTAACCTTTTTGGTTCAAGTTTAGCAGCAACTAGTCTTGCTCCCAGAGCTTCATTTTCCACAACATGGTAATATATTTTTATGTCAACATGGTTGAAGATATAAAAAGTATCTTTTTCATGAAATTCTGACTGCAATGATAAAAAATGCTGTTAAACAATTGTCCTTGCTTCAGCTGGGATAGTGAATGTTTTTCTTAGTACCTGGTGCAACACTGTGTTTTGGCTTTAGTCTGAGAATAATGCTGATAATACACCAATGTTTTAGTTGTTGCCAAGTAATGCTTACTCTGATCAAAGTCTTTTCAGTCTCTCATTCTCCACCAGTGAGGAGGGGCACAAAAAGCTGGGAGGAAGCAGAGACATGACACCTGTCCCAAACTAGCCAAAGGGGTATTCCATACCACAGCACGTCATGCCCAGTATATAAACTTGGGGGGAAGCTGGCCAGGAACCACCAACTACTGCTCAGGGATGGGCTGGGCATCAGTCAGCAGGTGGTGAGCAATTGCAGTGTGCATCACTTGTCTCTCTTGGGTTTTATTCCTCTCTCGAGTTTTATTCCTCTCTCTCTTTCCCTATTATTATTATTAATATTATATATAAAGGAAAGTAGACAATGGGTAACAGGTTCAAACTTAAAAGAATTCAGGTTGAGTATAAGGAAGAAGGTCTTTACTGTGAGGGTGGTGAGGTACTGGAACAGGTTGCCCAAAGTAGTAAATATTCCATCCCTGGCAATGTTTAAGGCCAGGTTTGTCAGGGCCTTGGGCAACATGATCTAGGGTGAGGCCATGGCAGAGGGACTGGAACTAGATGATCTTAAGGTCCTTTCCAACCCTAACCATTCTGTGATTCTATGCTATTATAATATTACATGTTATGTTATTATATATTATTATTTATACTTATTTCAATTATTAAACTGTTCTTACTTCAACCTGCAAGCTTTACCTTTTTCCAGTTCTACTCCCCATGCCACTGGGGCAGGGGGGAGTGAGTGGCAGCATGGCACTTAGTTGCCAGCTGGGGTTAAACCACAACAACAGTCAAAAAGATAAAGGCATCTAAAAGCCTTAGGCAGAAGCTTATATAACAGAATTTTACACTGCATACAGTTTTTCTGTCAAAAAGTTTTCCTACAAGATTAATTCAGGATTCTGGGAATACAAGGACAGTAAAGTGTTTCCTTGCATTAAGAAGACGAATCAGAAAAGTTAACGCTAAGAACTGTCTACTGCAATTTAAAAGTAGAAAAATAGTAGGAAAAAATGAATCTAAAATTTATTTATAAAGATATTAAAATGTATCAGTATCTGAAGACGTCGCATTTAACTGAAGTAGCAAAGTGAATAGGTAACTATGTGACAACTTTCCTAACGGGAGTATTTTGTAAATATCAGCTATTTCAAAACAATGCATATTTTTTTCATAGATTAAACAGGACAAACAATGCAAATAATTGCTTTCTGTGACAGAACCACCTTGCATTTGAAACCAAAGATGCACAGGTATGAACTGCAAGCAGCAGCCAGGAATGCTGAACACAAATTTTGGGTGAACGGAAACTTCCACTTGGAATTTAGCCAGTTAAAGAGGTTGTTAAATCACAAGCATTATGTCTGAAGTTCAATTAGTAATTCTTCAGAGTTCTACCCCCACCCTTTTTACAAAGTATCCTAATAATAAGAACAGTGACATACACAAAGCGTTCTACAGTCCTGCAGTTGGGCCCTCAAATGTTACTAAAAACAGATATTTAAAAAAGGCTAAAAGAATATTGCCAGATTACATATTTAATCATAAATACATGCATTCACATGGAGCCTCTGAAACCAATCCATTACAGAGGCAAGGAAACAAAATTAGAAAATGCAGAAACTGTCATCTTTGGTAAGATCTCTTAAGTAAAACCAACCATTTTGATAAAACCAAAAGCTTATTTGAGGTTCTCAGTGACCTCTCCATGGAAGAGGTCTGTGGTAATCTGAAGACATCCAGGAATTTTTATTGCATTATCTCCATAATGCTTACAATGCATTTATCTGGACTTCCACCACTTAATCCAACAGATCTGTCTCTCACAGGAGAAGCTTTGTTCACTCAGAAATGTTACATTCTGCTTTCTTCCAGTAGCCCACACAGTCTCAGGGAAAGCAACCCTTCAAAAAGCATTAATTTACATGCAGAGGTACAAAAGTCTATAAAAACCTCCTCCATGAAAACACTTCTATCCCACAAAAATGTAAAGTCCAAGCCTTAAAATGTTTAGACTTCTTAGGCAATGAAGGATGACACATTGTTCTTATCCTTCATTTTTTATATGTACTAAATCTCTTCTTTCTATCTCTTAGAGCCCTTCTGTATTAGAAGAGGACCACAAATTGTGGTACCTGCAGAGATATCAGAACGCCTAATTTTAGGCAACAAAGGTTCTTAAGATAGTGAGGACTCACCACAGAAACATGACATTGAAGAAATAACAGTCTTTACATTAGTAAAAAGGGGATATTAGAAAAAAGCTAATTGCATAAACATACATTAATAACACAGGCATCTTTGGGACGGCCATCTTCTGTAATGTAACAGCCAATGGGAAAACCAGGATTGCAGAACCTCTGGCCATCTTCAACATCATAACACCAGGTCACAGGCATGTTGTCCACAATCCTGTATATGGCACAGTGACATTTCACAACCTTGCAAAATACAGAGTGCAGTGGAAACAAAACCATACTGATATTAATCTAACTTGGCTACACTCATTACTGGAAGATTAACTACAAGAATAATATCTCTTTCAGGTCTTAACCCATGGAATTGCATCGACTGCTAATCCAATTTTCAAATGAGATCTAAGCACATAGCTATTCAACTGAAACTTCATCATTTTTTAGAAAAAAAGAAATTAAAAATACTGTTTCATCAGAAGGTGGCTTGGAAGCAGGAGGCTTTCCCTGTGTCCACTAAAACATTCTATTTACTGCACTGGTTTCTGAAGTCCTCTTGCAAACATGGCCCAACACAAAACTCTCTCACTCCGAAGTCGTAACAATTTAACATTTCATTATGTTGTCTTTTTAAACCATCCACTAAACCAGCTAAAATGAGCTGGATAATTTCAAGCTTAAGACAAAATACAAAGTAATAAAAATTTTGCCTACACACACATAGTATTAATTCTCCAGCTTCCTCATGGCTCTTCTGTTGCATGATACATTTTTCACAGCACTCTGTAATCTTTTATTTTGTATCACAGCTAAGAGAAAGTTTTTGCTTAATTGTATTTTTTTTTGCTATTTAAGCGGAATTTTGTGCAACTGTGACCTCAGTTGTAATTCCCTCAGAGTATGGAATATTTTAACTAGATTGTTCACACAAGCAAAAAATTGTAAGCCACCGTACATTCAAGAAAGTAATCACGTTCAGACTTCCCTTCACTGTCTACCTGCTGCTTCTGAATTACTGCCTCAAAGGACTTATATTCATGCACCTTGAATGCTGTGTTCAGTTCTGGGCCCCTCACTACAAGAGAGGCATTGAGTTGCTGGAGTGAGTCCAGAGAAGGGCAACAATGCTGCTGAAGGGCCTGGAGCACAAGTCTGATGAGGAATGGCTGCAGGAGCTGGGGTTGTTTAGTCTGGAGAAAAGGACCTCATCACCCTCTACAACTACTTGAAAGGAGGCTGTAGTGAGGTGGGTGTTAGCCTGTTCTCCCAGGTAACAAATGATAGGACAAGAGAAAATAGCCTCAAGTTATACCATAAGATGTAAAAGAAACAGCCCTGCAACCAGCAAGGTTAGCACAGAAGGAGGACAGGAGGTGCTCCAGATGCTAGAGCAGAGGTTCCCCTGCATCCCATGGTGTGGACACAGGTGAGGCAGACTGTCCCCCTGCAGCCATAATATACACTAGAGATACCTCTTGCTTTTGTTAATATTTTAATTTCATAATCAAAACCACGTGAAGCATTAACCTATTACAAATGAGTTTGGATGGGGTAAAGGCTTTTCCCTGCATCTTCTTCAGCAAAGAATACGGAGCTGCCTTCAGGCAGCAATACTGGAACAACTTGATAGCTTAAGAAGCAAATAATTTTTCACAGTTAATCTTCAAATTTAAAATGACTTGAAGAGATTATACATGTGGGGCAAATGGGCTACACAACAGTGTTCTTATACATCTCTCAAGAACATCTGGTGATGAACGTTGTGAGCCAAGATATCAGTATAGCTGTTGAGTCCAATTCAGTATGTCAATTCCTAATCTTATTAAGTGGCTTTTAAAACCTTAAAAGTACTTTGCACCATGTGTGTTCCTCAGGAATTTTATGATAATTGAAGCTGGATAATAAACCTCTATGAAATCCTGACTTACGCTACCTTGGCTGATCCCTGTACAATATACCCCTGTACCATACTCCTGGAGCATGCATCACTCATCACAAAATCCAGCCACTTCCACTCTGTGAAGCCATGGCTGAGGAGGACTATTCATTACCAAACAGACACAAACAGGGATTCTTCATGCCACTGGTTCTACAGTTTTAGGGCAGTGGGCCTAGCAGAAAAAAAAAATAAACAGTAGAAGTGCTATTAAAAGACCTAAGAATATAAGAAGTATCCTACATTTAAAAGGTAGTTTTCACACTGAAAAACAGAACTAAATCTTACTAAAATCTCATCAGTCCTATCAAGCTACCTGTACAGGCTAAAAAATATTTGTAAAACAATTTAATCTAATAGGAAAAACACAGTCTAAAGTACTTTTTTGTGTGATTAGTTTTACACAGTTCTGCTTTAGTTCCTGTCAGATTAAGTGTTTGTATTTCAGAGAGGGATGGAATCACAGCCTTGAGAAACTAATTTTCATTTATACACCAAAACACACGCAAACTTTTAAAGCTGAAGCTTTATACCAGACAAACATGCACCATGTAAATTCAGAGTGGTGTAAATGTCATAAATATATAGAGTATTTAACAGGAATATAACCCAATCCAGTATGTTTGAAGCTGTACTTATTCCAGCATTAGGCATATGCACTTCAAATCCCTACAAAAGTAGCTGTACCTTTCAGGATTTCTTTACTACTTCCTTGTTTGCCTACACGAACATATGGCTACTGCCTGTGAACCCTTCTGACCTCATCTATCAACTTCCAACTACACTAATGTTCAAGATGTTCCCAGAATATTTACATTAGTGAGCCATAGCTTATCCCTGAAAAATGATACTCTGATCAGCTCAAAAGAGCAGCAGAAAACACACTCATTGCTTTTCCAGCATGGGCGGCTGTTTCAAAAATGAAGAAATGCAATGTGGTATTACAGAAAAGCATTTAATGACATTGGCAACATTCAGCATGTCATCTGCACTTTCACTAATATATCCAGAAAGTTTTAATATAATTAGATGAAGACCAAAATGTTTCTTTCTGTGAAGTGGGGAACACATATTTGGAATCATATGTGCCACATTAGTTAATTTTGCTCATGTATTACTTGCAAAGACACGCTACAGGAATTCTGACAACTGCATGCCCAAGTTGTTCCTTCTGCCCATGCACCCAAAGGCTGCTGTTAGCACAATGTACCAACAAGCCCTATATAAACACTGAGAGCATGGCTGGGTATTTCCAGTGTCAAGATGGAGCCTGCTGACAGACATTTCCCAGCTCTTAGATGTGGATGCAGAGCATGGCTACATCCTAACTGAATATTAGCACAGAATTCAGCCTGGACATTCAGCCTTGCCCCACTCTTATTGCGCAGTGGAAGAGGACCTCAATGGCCAAGCAGAAACAGAGCCCCAGTGTGCTTCAAAATGACTCAGATAGCTACAGAGGGACTCAGAGACTAGAAAAGAACCAAGTGTTTATGAGTTCCTTTAAATTACTTCATTTTCACTGGCCACCTTTCACTTCCATATTCTACAAAAGAAACAAACTCTGCATAAAACACTTTCAGAACCATAGATCCTGTCTCCTGGACACACATCTGAAGGGGAGTGCAAAGGCTCTCAAGAAAAACAAAACCAACACAGGCAGTAGAATGAAGGCCCCTTAAGCTTTTTCTCAAGCTAGAGCAGGATTAACTCCTACATTTATAGATGCAAAGAAATAGCAGTGTTTTACAGTAAGCACAGAGGCAGCACAAAAACCACACAAAGCTTTGTGTTTGGAAACAGATTTGTTTCCATTATACCTATACCTGGTGCTTACCCTTCAGGGAAGGAAATTTTTCATGACAACAACAATGTAACATCTTTTGCATGAACAGAAGGGAACAGAAGGAGTATCTGCAGAAGTGCCAATACCTAGTGCTCAATATGTATTAAGATGCAAAACCAAAATGATAAACTAAATTAAATTATCACCAACATACTAGACTAACTCATCTGTGAATTCTGATTCCAACTTACCAGTGATGTTGATAATTCAGCAGCATGCTTTTTTTCAAAAAGTCTAATTTCTGTTTATCTTCTGGCTTTGTGGTATCATATGTTTTTGTACAAACAGATTTACATATCTCCTTCTTGTTGAACGTGAACTAAGAAAAATGAAAGACACATAAGCAAAAAGGTTGTCATGACCTTTCTGTCATTTCAGTATTTAACAAGTTTCCCCTACTCATTTATGATTGCTTCTGTTGTTATAATAAAAGCACCTAACAAATTACCAAGACTATGTATATTAATCCCCCCAGAGGATGCTGTTATACTGGTGCGTGCTATAAAACCCTCCTGTGTTCAGCGTAGGAGCTCTACACTAAGAGCGCCTTGTTACTGATTAAAACCTGTTTTCTGGAATGATTTACCAGACAAATCATTTGACCTCACAGCAGCAGTGCTGTCCCAGGCAGATTCAATTGATAACTTTCTCTCCTACTACATGTAATAGAGAAGGCAGGAGCTTTACTCGTTAGAAAAGACAAGCCAGCTAACACCATTTCTAATACTTCAAACTTACAGCTGTGGTATTCTCAGATCTTGTTCCAAGAAATAAAAGTACTCAATTCACTCTAACAAGGGGACACTTGAGGAGCAAAAATCAGGTTTTGGCTGGTTCCAAAGAGAAGACAACCTCCACAGCACTTCAGGCTACAGCTTCACGACGCAAAGTGCATAGTTACAATTAGGTTAAATTGACAGTTTTCTATTATGTAGAACTTCAGATTTTGATGTTCTTTGAGATAAAGCCCTTGTGAAGAGGATCTTTAAGATTTTCATCTCCTTTGGCTACATTTGAACATATGTATTACCAAACACCCCTTGTCAGAGAACGAACCCTGTAAGGAGACGGTTCTATCCTCTCTCCAAACAATACTTGGCCAAGGTTTTCAGAGGGACGCTTCTTTCCTTCTGCTTGACAAAAATCAAACCTGCCATTAGAAAAAAGATATAAAAGTTATCAAAATATTCTTAGCTGCAAATATTGGACCGCAAATAGTGCTTCCAAATCAACACCTCATCACAACTGAAGGAACTATACAACTTTACTTCTAGACAAGTTTTTAACTTGAGCCTACAAGGCAAAGTGTGAAAAGTAAGAGTCCCATTTTGAAAACAGTAACCAACCAAACAACAACAAAAGAAGAAACAAGACCAACTACCAAATCTCTTAATCAGCTATTTTGGAACTCAGTTTATATTAAAAATGGTAGCATAGAAGCGTCCCTAAATAATGAGAAGTTACCTATTTTAATGGGGATTTTAGCCATGAATTAAACCTTCACATAGAGTTTCATTGCAGATTCAAGAGAAAAGCATACAAGCCAGATTCTTGGGCAGGGAGAAAAGGAGGGAGGGTAATAATAAAAGCAAAATATGTACATATATATACACACACACATACAGACAGCTCCTTTACAACAAGCGCTATTAAATAAACAGGATATTAAAGTTTTTATTCCCCAACACATTTAATAGCACATCCTCCAAGTCTTCCAGTCTAATTTCAAGCATATCACAGTTGTGTTCAATAAAGTGTAGACATAACTAGTGCTTAACCTCTTCAATAGTAACAATAAACACATGCTTTGAAGCAACAACTTTCCATAGTTGCACCTGATACTGATACATTTTGTACACTCCTATGATGTGTACCAGGGAAAAAAATTAACACCTCATTAAGATAATTGATCGGGAGTTCACATCTCATTACCACTTTCACTCATCTGACTACAGTCTACTGAAGACAGCAGTAATACTTTGATCTATAAAATGACAACTAATGCAGAAGAGTAAATATTATACGTATATGTATATATAAATATACATATTTTAACCTTAAGTTACTCCAAAGCAATGATCAGACCTACATGAGGGCATATGAATCCATGCACTACTTCTAACGTATGAACAAAGACAACTCAGGAGAAGGAAGCAGTGCATGTCTGCGTCCATCTGCACAGTTGAAAATTATATAATTGTAAACTTATATTAGCAAAATAAATAGACATTCCTCACTGGTAAACTTCTGTAGCAAATGTAGATAATACTTAAAGATAAATCAAATTTACATTTTTGGAAGAAGTAACAACTAAAATGACACACACACTTTAATATACTTACGCTGTATATTCGTAGGGAAGGACAGACTCTACAGAGTCAAGCCTGTTCACAAACAGCTCAATTCCAGACTGAAAGAATAGAGATAATCAGCAATTATATGAAAGCACTTCTTCAATTCTGACAGATACATATATATAAATAGATTTGTTTGAATAAGGTAAAGAAAAGCTGAAAATGTAAGATTTGTGCAATTATACATCTTGAAATGTATAATTATGTGAAACGAACTCTACCTGCTGATAGCACAAATAAAACACTATTTAATGATCACAAAAACACTGATAATATGGGGGGGGCGAAGACCCAAAAACCCAACAAAACAAAACAAACAAACAAAAACCCACTTTCAGGCTAACATAATATTCAAACTACAAGATAGCAAGAAATCATGCATAAGAATAATACAGTTACCACAGCTGCCAGTGGTTTAATGTACCAAGTTACAGCCATGTTAGTCATCACTGCAACTTTTCTGTAATAAAAGTCTTAAAGGGACATGAATAAAAACACAGATGAGATCGGTACTTCTCCCTATAATTAAACCACTCAACAATTTTACCTGTGTAACAACCGAAAATTGAACAATGAGAATATAAACAATGTATTCAGACTGATACATTATTATTAGTTTGAACAGCAGCTCTTTCCAAAGAGAAGGCAAGGATATTTTCATTTACCTTCTTATAAAAGTTGCTCAGTAACTAAAAACTCCTGAATTCAGTCGGCTATGGTTTCAGACTAGTTTGGTTTGTACATGTTAATTACAGATGGGGTGGCCTGCTGCTACAAAAAGGAAGAGGTCTCTCACTCTTCCTTCTTAGTCTCAAAATTCCTTCCTTTATTCTAGTCCCACAGTCCCAATCCATTTCAACTGTCTGCCTTACACTGGTTTTGGCAGTTATCTGCTTGCACTGTAAACCAATTCAACTGGCTGAAATAGCAGAAGAGTTACAGAAAAAAGATTTTAAGAGCAGTCTTAGCAACTCAGCAAGTTGAACTGTCTTACTGAGCAATCAGACAAGAGCTCGAGACAGCAAAAGGAAGGACAGTGTTTTCAGGAACAAGACCTCCCTCTTTCAAAAGCAAGCCATCTCCTTTCTCACCAACAGAAGAGCTTTGCCTCCCCATGAAAACTGACTCAAGTTCAACCAAACCAAGAAAATCTAGACAGCAAAAAAAGAAAATAAAATTAATTGTTCATATGCATGGGTAGCTCAGATACCTCAGTATCATATTTTACTGATACACTATAGTTACCCATGGGCAAGTTAGATATAGTTCCATAAAAGGCTGTGAGCCTATGAGCTGTTAGGTTGACTCATCAAGTGAGGACACTCCTTACTGTTCCTCTTTCCTCGGCCCTAAGCCATGCAGACCTGCTGCTTACTCCTGGGTAGCGTACACTTGCCATAATTCTTTAAGCCACTTCAATTCACCAATACAGCAAAAAACTAGCCTGGCAAAAAGCTGGGCAGTTTCTTGTCATGTTAATAAGCTCCAAAATGGATTAACAGGTAACATAGCTGGGACAATACAGAGGACAGGGCCACATTGTTCAGAGAAAGACAGGCATGAAATCTCTCGCTTCCAGCAGCAACAGGTTAGACTGCCTCAACTGGTCACAGAACCACAGCCTATTAGATTAGCTATTTTTCACTGGACGAGATTTACCTGAATGCCCTAATTTTCCATAAGTATATGCATTACTGCAGATCAGCATCTCTGATAAACAATTTCTATTCAACAGCAAGTCTCCTTGGAGATGTCAGTATTGTTTTAAACTGAGTAAGGACTCTTAACGTTTGGCCAAGAGTTACTATGTTTGTACAGATCACATTCAATTTCTGATGATATTCCAAACAGAAATGGGCGAACCAGCCAAACTGAGTTTGCCCACTTGGAGAAGGGGGAAATTTTGAGTCTCATCATTCTTGTCCTGCTAGCTATGCACCCCACCACCAAAATTTCACCCCGTCTGATCAACAGATCCACAGAGATTATAACGGACAAATATTTAGAGACAAATATTTATAACAGAAACAATTTAGAGATCTGCTCTGTGCATCTAAATCCTCAATACAGAGGAGAATTCAATATTATTAATAACACCACAATCAACAGTGACAGCTGTAAGGCCTCCTTAAGAACATGCAAAAAATTAAGGTTCTTCAGGGAAGCTTAGTTTTACCCACTTAGGTAAATATTATGATAGAGAAATTAACCTGATCACATATTGTTTCTCCTCACCAGGGACCAGACTACATTCAATTGGAGGTTATGTGGAAGACATTAGATCTCGACAGTTATTTAGACTTCTCAATATGCCTCACTTAGTATGTAAAGTGGCTGGCATGAGGTGGAGTAATAGAAGAAGTGGTCAATTTCAGCAAATTTTTGCAATAATATACTTGTTGATGTTATTCTAAAATGTTCAGCTGGCCACTGGTGGAAGATTTCCATTACCTAAGTACCTCATTTCACATTTAAAACATTATAAATCCCCAGGATGAGGAAACAAACACTTTGTACACATTATATGAGAAAGGTCACCCCATATATGTGTCTTTATCAGCCCATAAATGTAGCTGGTTACAAAAGACAGCAGGCAACCTAGTTTACTTGACTTACAAAAAACAAAACATCAAAAAAACTTTCTTCCACAACCTTAGCTTAAAAACAGGAATAAATCAAACATAGCTATGTTTTTCAGGAATGTTGTGAAAACTGCAGACTGCAGCCTGAAAGTCCTAGCCTGTATTTGAAGAAAAAACTCCTTTATGAGGGTACTGCAGCACTGCAACGGGTCACCCAGGCAGGTGAGGCAGAGCTGAGCTGATCTAGTAATAACAGTTGTGTTCCAATCATGGGGCTGGACTATGTGACTTCCTGAGGTCACTTCAGTTTCTACGACTCTATAAAAGAATGTCCACAGAATGTTTTACTACTACAACAGAAGAAACAAGGAAACAAGAGTGAAAAAATCCACAATGATGTGTTAGGTGCAAGATTTGGCCGATTTGAACAGAACAGTACACTTGAAGGGAAATGATGTTTACACTAAGTGCACTTCCACTACTCATTTGGCTTACTGCTCTACTGATTCATGACAGGAAATTAATAAAGTCAGTGCAATGTATTTATGAAAAGCATATGGTTTAAACAGACTCTTCTGAAGAATCATGGACCAGAGTTCCATGTAATACAGAAGATGAGAGATCAGAGAGTGCGAGATAGCCACTTCCAACAGCAGTAAGATAATGGATCATAAATGTAATTGGTCTTGAACTTCCTCATTCAAGTCTTAAAGCATGGTGTGGTGTAACTGCCATTACAGCAGCAGCAAACTCTTAAGGCTCACCCAAAGGAGTAAAGACTATTTTAAGCATGTACCCTGCGCATGCTAACATAGAATTACAGCACGGCTTGAGTTGGAAGGGACTTTAAAGCTCATCCAGTTCCAATCCCCTGCCATGGGCAGAGACACCTTCCACTAGACCAGGCTGCTCAAAGCCTCATTCAGCCTGGCTTTGAACACTGCCAGGGATGGGGCAGCCACAGCTTCTCTAGGCAACATCCTTACAAATAGCAGTCTGGTTATGCGAACTTCACTTGTCACTTATCTAGGCATGAAAATAAGCTTCAGTTTCACTCGAGACTCTGAGCCCCAGAAATCCCTACTTAAAGGCTCTAGGAACCAGGATGCCGCAGCAAGGGAAGAGTCACTGCATGCTTGCTTCTATTTGTACCTGCTTGCAGCCCTCGGCTGCTCGCTCCTGCCAAGAACCACAGACACCCCCGACACGACCTGTCACTGCGATTCTTACTTCTGCAGCTTTCCAACAAGTATTTAAAAGGGCCCGAGAGATAAGCGGCCAGGGCTTCCTATTTCCCCAACGTGACCAATGCTCACGAGATAAGCTGACAGCTTGCGAGTCTACCTTTCCCGACTGCAGTGGGGACACGCTCCGAGTCCCTGCAGCCACAGAGCCCCTGGGCCGCGGGGAACGCTACAGCCAGGCAGGTAGAAACCCTCCGGGAAAGCTAATCCCCGCAGGCCCACACACAAGCCCCGCAGCACCGCAAAGCCGGGCCGCACTGCAGCCCGCACCCGGGGGCCTCCCCTCCCCTCAGCGCTGCGGGCCCCTCTCACCTTGCACTCCGGCTTCTCCTTGCCAGCCTCGCAGAAGTTGACGGGCGCCAGGCCCGGCAGGTAGAAGGCGACAGCGACGGGGGGCGCGGCCGCCACCAGCGCCGCGGCGATGCAGAGGAGTCGCCGCAAAGCCATGTCGGGGCGGCGGCACGGCAGCGGCGGCGGCCTGCGGGACAGACGGGAGCCGAGGCGGGGGGAGGGTCCCTGGGCGCCCGCGGCGGCAACGGTCGCGGCTTCGTCTCTCCCCCCGCCCTCGACGGCCGCCACTTCCGGCTTCTCTCGCGCGCGACACGTCAACCCCTGCGGACCGCCTGACGAAGCGCGAGGCGGGGCGGGGCCGGCGCTCGAGCCGAGCCCAGCCCGACCGGGCCCGGCATGTTCGCTTCCGGGGCAGCGACCCGCTTGTCCTCGTTGCTATGGCAGCGCGGCGCCCTCCGCTGGTGCGGCGGCCACCGCCCCTGGCCCGGGCTTCCCTCCTCTCTTCTCCGTCCCTTCCCCACCAGCCCCGGCACTTCCCTGGAGGGCGAGGGGCGGCCCCGGTCACCCAGGAGCGACGGGGACATGTCCACGGGCGTCCAGCCGCCGTTTGGGTCTCCCCCGGCGAGGCCTGGCCGCGGCCTCTGTCACGCCACGCTGCCTTCCTGGTTGTGCAGCGGTTCTCGCTCTTATTAAAAATATATGTATATATATAAAAAAAGCATTTTGCGGTTTTTGTTGTTGTTGTTGTTTGTTTCTTTCTTTTTATTCTCAAGGGTTTTCTCTGTGGAGAACTTCCACGGTTTTCATGTCCAGGGCAGGGATCATCCCCCTGTACTTGGCATTGGTTAGGTTGCACCTCAAATCCTGTGTTCTGTTTTGGGCCCCTCACTACAAGAGAGACATTGAGGTGCTGAAGTGGGTCCAGAGAAGGGCAACAGAGCTGGTGAAGGGTCTGGAGCACAAGTGTGATGGGGAATGGCTGAGGCAACTAGGATGTTAAGTCTGGAGAAGCGAAGGCTCAAGGGGGGATTTTATTGTTGTCTACAACTATCTGAAGGGAGATTGTAGTGAGGTGGGGGTTGCTCTCTTCTCCCAGGTAACAAGTGTCAGGACAAGAGATAACAGCCTCAAGCTGCACCAGGGGAGGTTTAGATTGGATGTTAGGAAAAAACTATTCACAGAGAGGGTGGTCAGGCATTGGCACAGGCTGCCCAGGGCAGTGGTGGAATCACTGTCCCTGGAAGCGTTCAAAAACCGCATTGATGAGGCCCTCAGTGACATGGTTTAGTGCTGGACTTGGCAGTGCTGGGGTAATGGCTGGACCTGATGGTCTTAATGTATCTTTTCCAACCAAGCTGATTCTGTGATCCTAACTGAACTTCGGGTGAGACTTATCACCGGCTGAGTGAAGAGAGGGGGGAGCCAGCCAGCCAGATGTTGGCTGCAGTGGGCATCTGTTACAGCTCAATGTTCAGAACAACCCAGATGTGCATTCCCTCCATGTCACTGATGACCATTGTCATGTGGCACAATCTGCTGAATTAAAAATCCCCACCAAAAAAATACCCAAACCTATAGAAGGGGCAGGCATAAAAAGCCTGTTGCTTTGACAATGTAGGAGAGGACATTGCTCAGATTTTTGATTTATCTTTCCTCCTTCCTAATGTTTTCCATCATTTCAGGTTTGGGCAGCTTTAGAAACTCCAAACTGCCTCTAGTGAAAATCAATATTTACAAATGTTACAGCCTTTCCACCAATTTTTTTTATTATCTCAGAATCATAGAATGGTTTGGGTTGGAAAGGACCTTAAGATCATCAAGTTCCAACCCACTTGCCATGGGCAGGGACACCTCACACTAAACCATGTCACCCAAGGCTCTGTCCAACCTGACCTTGAACACTATGTTCTATTTACCACTGGGTTTGGAGGACTCATCTGTTGCTTGCACAGGCCTATACCTCACCAAGGTCTTTAGGCAGGAAAGGTATTGCTGCTAAAGCCAGTGAGGAGTGAGCAGGGCCGTTCAAAAGGATATCGGATATGTATCTTGCAACACAATGTGCTGGTGCCTGAGAAAGCAAAAAGGAGATAGATACCTGGCTGCAGAAGACCAGCCTGGCTGTGGTGGGTTAATTCACACAGTGTCTGACCAGATACAGAGCTGAGCACCTAAACGCTTAGGCCACATAAGCTAGTCCTTAGGTAAGGTTATTTTGACATATTTTTACATGTTTTTCTACATTACATAAGCCATACTTAGCTTTAGATAAATACATATTAATTTATTACTATATGTACATTAGAAATTAAATTTTATATTTAAAACTGAAGTTGTTCACCTACCTTTCTTATTCATAGGCCTAATTCCTACTTGTCTCATCCTGTAGATATCCTAAGAGCACAATTATAAGATCAAGCCCTGTGACAAGCACAGCTGGAGAAGAAATCCCAGTTACCTCTTTTTATATAAAATTACTCATGGTTAGGGTAATCAGATTGTAAACGACTCAAGTTCAGTTTCTCTTCTGCCACAAGGGAGTTCAAATGTATCTCCCATTTCCCAGGTTAATATTCCAAGCAAATTACTTTTGTGGGCCTAATTCCATTCCTTTGCATGAGAGAATATTTAAAAGCCTTTGCCCATTTAATCCTCATCTTCCTTGAGAACACTCCAAAAGTTGCACGATGTGTAGGATTGTGGTGTGCTTTGTGATCTGTTCTAAATCTCCTTTCTTTCTCTGCCTTTGTGACTACCAAACCTGCTGACTCAGGGTGATTTTGAAGGGTGCTTTGCCAGCTGGTCCAAACAGCATTTCAGTGGATGTGATGCCATACAGAATCATAGAATAGTTAGGGTTGGAAAGGACCTTAAGATCATCAAGTTCCAACCCCCCTGCCATGGGCAGGG
>WYDI02026864.1:0-52784 GCA_009867235.2 Psittacus erithacus | reverse complement strand
TGTTATACCTTAGTTACTGGACTGTTCTTATCTCAACCCATGGGAGTTACATTCTTTCCATTCTCCTCCCCATCCCTTCAGGAGCGGGGAGAGGAAGGGGGAAGAAGTGAGGGAATGGCTGCATGGTTCTGAGTTACCTGTTGGGTTTAAACCATGATACAAAGTCAGCTGGAATTTGCACACACTGCCTTACTCAAACCCTGTTCAGTTCTGGCAGCACTTAGCAGCTGGCTTTATCACTTTTATCAGTATCATAGCATTGCATGTCTGTATCTGTGAACAGTATCTCTGAGACACATTCATTAATACTGTAAAAACATACCTTGACAAAACGGAAGATCCATCAAGAAGCATATACGATGACAATCATGAACAGACTGAACTGAACTGCAGCTTTAATTGAAAGACATTTTTATGCAACTGGCTTTATCGTCCTACAGTTTTGAGACACAGAAGTTAGCCAGAACACGCAAGTTTTGACATGTTTGATTTAAAAAAAAAAATAATTAAACAAGCAGTGTCATTTTATTTACAATCTCAAACACTGAAGTCTTTATGAAGCTCATTATAAGCTCTTCAATCTCCAGCATAGTTTATGCATAAATAATTCAGGATTTTGCCAAATGTTGGATGTGAGAAAATAAGACAGTGTAACAATTGTAGAGTCATAAGAACAATAGCCAGAATAATCTCTCCATTGGTAGCCAGTCACAGAACGCTGTTCTTAAACAGGTGAGCACTAAGAGCAGGCACGGTTTCTGAACCTCTCCCATTAGCAGGTGCCAAGACTCAGCATCCTCCCCTGTCCAATTCCTACTGACCCATTAAACAGATATATTCTGGTTTTGAAATAAAATACAGTGAAGGTGATTTCTGAGCAAAATGATGCACTGAGATACAGAACAGTCTATAGCTCAGAAGAGATGCAGGCTACATGGCTGTTGTTAGAGCTAAACTCCAAAAGGAAAAGAGGAGACAATACTTATATTAATCAGACACACTCTACTTAGCACAAGATGATAGATCACCCTGATTTCAAGCTCAGCTCTGATTTGATTATTTTATTTCAGACTGATTTGGAAAGGTGTGGTTGCTGCTTAAGGTTGAGGGAGTGCAAAAATATTAATAGAAGTACTGCTATCTGGGTGATATATCAGGGTTTGCTATAACACTGTAAGCACCATATGCTCTTCAAGAAACTCTTCCTTCACATCATACACTGACTTTCTTTGGATCACTATGCCAAACTCTTCAGTGTGCCCCAAAACTTTCTAAAATATATCCTCCAGAAAGAAAAGTGATCAAAAAAAGCTCCCATTCTGAACTTTTTATTTATCACACAGAGAGAATGAGCCTCTGTGGGAAAACACACAAAGATAGAATGAAATGTCAATATACAGTATTTACAGATTTTCATGAATTATCTCTGGAAACCAGAAGCACTTCTGCATGCAATCAAGACAAATGTAAAGGCTGGCACTCGCTTGTGTACTTCAAACATCCAGTTGCAATTGCATCACAGCATATGATGACTTCCTATTCAAGCAAGCATATATTCCGTACTCTGTCAGTGATCACAGAGGTGGCTTTTGCTACAAAGATGTGAGGAGACTGGCACTGCTCATCAAACACTTTTCTCTTCTAAGCACCCTGCCCACTTGCTTTGGATTCTGTGGGTACCAAGCAGGCAGGCAGAAATGTCTTTGTTGCAGAACACCTGATTTGGCTGCTTACATACGAGAAAAAGTTTTCCAAATACTGACAAGGGTCACGCATCCAGAATTTCTAGAGATCATTGGGACATAATTTCCCAATTTACCATCTATGCACCAGCAACCAACTGAGAACTGTAAGGCCATGTCCAGCACATGAAGGATAGATAAGCAGCCCAAGGGTAAAAGTGTTGGGAGATCAGGATGTCTTTATTGAATTGTATATTATAGTTATCAAGCAGCAAATCTAACTAGCATCACACAAAGTAACTACTGTAATACAGTCAGCTCGTGCTGCTATTCACTTTTGTTAGAACTGTAGCTAATTTTCTGGAGGTAAAACCAGATTGTTCTTTTTTCTCTACTGCCATTTTTGCATCTTCAAGCAGGCTGACAGGAAAATTAGAGCTTTGTGTCTGTGTGCCAAGGAGATGAAGTGCAATTTCAGATAAACTGGATGAATAATAAAGTGAAGTGTTGGTGCATGAGGCCATCAAGCCTTATTAATGCTTTGCCTGAACTTCTTGCTTTGAGGGTGGTTCCTGCTGAGAAACACTAAAACACAATCTGCCACTTGTTAATACCCACTAATACCCACTAGGCAGAACATAGCGCTGCCGTATTAACCATTAGGACTTAAAAAAAAAAAAAAGAAACAATAAAAGTCCACAGTAAGCACTTGAGCAAAGCTGATGGAGGAATCTGAAGGCAGACAAAACAGAATGTACTTTCAGGTGTTCAGGTGTCTGAGAGAACCCAGTTAAATTTCAGTACCGCATTCTAATGCTTTGACTTCATGATCTTAAAGGTCTTTTCCAACATAAATTATTTTACAATTCTAGGGCTTTCTGCCAATTAAAATGTTTCTAAATGATGACTATTCAATAACTCATTTTCCTTTCTCTCAAAATTCATATTAGTTATGATTTTCTAGAAATCCAGTCCACAGCTCATAGGGGTAAATAATTCCCCTTGCCACAGCTGCATGGCAATAAAGCATACATGGTTTCTCAGCACTGAGGCAATATGCTCCAGCAAACTAAGTAGCCACATTATTCCTGGATCAAATTGCTATTACCCTAAGACCTTGTTACTGTATACTGCATTAACCTTTAAATTATATTCCACTCATTTCTCTTTTTACCTAAAACACATTACTACATAAAAGGATTTAGGCACAAAGGTGCCATAGAGAAATCATGTACCAGTATTGATTGTTTATACCATCTACAGAGCATACAGCAGCAGCATATTTGTCAGTCTACAGAATAGCCTGAACTGGCTAGTCACAATAGTCTGCACATTCAGCAGGAGCCACATAAATAAGCCATCATAAAAAAAATTAAAAAGTCTGTCTTGGTTTGCAGAGAAGTTTTTAATGCAATTCATCAATAACAAGACTCCTAATGGTACCTACTGGTAGGTAACTACACCTTTTTAACTTGAAACACAAAGGTCAGTCCTTTCCCTAACAGGACCAGCAGAGGGTAAGGTCTTCTTACTCCTTTTCTTCTAATGCTGATTACAGCATTTGGAGGAAGTGTGTTCAGTCTATAGGTAGTAGATTTTTTAAATGTATCTTTAAAAAGCCTATGTAGATTTTTTAGACTATGCTGGTTCAAACTTCAAAGCTCTATGGTGTTAACACATTGCAGAACTCTGCTCCAACTAGAATATCCTGAACTGACAGAATGGATGCAATTTTGAGAGCTTGACGGACAATAAATATTGAGGGCTCAATGACCATGTGGGACCTTTCATTCAAACTTTTCAAGCTTTTGGCATTAAAATAATCTTTCATTTAGAGTTAGTTATGATTGGTGCCTTTTAAAGAAAAAATCTGAAATATGGGAAGTTTAATCGAGAATTAAATAATGAAGATAGACATGAATAAATCAAATTTTAAAATATAAATGTGTCAACATTTATAATAAGAAATACCTTTCATTTTATTTCTCTAGATTAGGTCTTGTGAGTTAAAGTTTTCATATATTCCAAAGTTTCAAATTAAAAAGCACTGCAAATAAATCTGTCATAACAATTTTCTCCCTTGTACACACAGTTATAATCCTGCAGCCTTGGAAAAGCAATTCACAAAGATGATTTGAACCCCATCTTTTCTAACCTTTGAATAGCCTTTACTTCATCACAAGCTGTTATACAATATGAGCCATCGCATGCACAAAAGAGCACATGCTCACCAAAGACCAAAGGACATTTATAAAATGTTAGCACATCTGTTCCCTGAAAGCTATCATGTATGCCCATAAAAATCATGAGCAGCTGAAATGCTACCAAGTCCCCATATCCATTTCTAGTAACAAAGAAGAAAAAAAAAACACTGTATGACTTGTTTGTAGATGTTCTTGAGTGCATCACAGACTTCAGCCTCTTAAAACATTTAGATTCAGCTTTGAGGTGTCAAGACTGATGTATTTCCTCGTCAAAACTTCTTCCTTTTTTTTTTTTTTTTTTTTTTTTGTCATATTTTTCAGTTCTTTAACTTTGATGATCTCTTACTTCTTAAATTTCAGTGGAGTGGAAACTTCGACAAGAGGACAATACCTTTCTGATCTGTGAGTAGTCCTGAAACAAAAAGCTCAACACCAGGAAGTGGCCTGACCACAGAAATTGCTGTCTGATGGTTACTTCTACTGAAACTTGAAGGTCTGTCCAACAGCAGAGTCCGTGTTTTCTAATGTTAAATAGAAAGGTCTTAAATCATTGGAAAGCCTGTACAGACAAGCAGAGATCAGGTACTTGAAATATTTATCTTTTTAAAAACAAAAATCTATCTGACCTTATGATTTACCTAAATCATAATGAATAGATTATGGTTAGTCATCTATTCTCCTTCCTGGAAGGGCTTCTTACTAATTTTCCATTACAGGAAGGCAATTACATTCTGTGGGAACCAAATTTTTAATCATTAGAGTGACAAAGGTAAGGAAACATCTCAACTGCGTCTCACTGCACCAGTTTGTCTCAACGACTTTACCATGTCATCTGTTTCTCAGTAACCTTCTTTTAGCACGAATGTCTAAGTATGATTGTTTCCAGAAATACTGCCAGATAACGATTACTTCCTAAGGCTGCTTTTGTTAGAGCAGGCCATGTAAAGCAAGCATAGACATGTTTCAGAAGTGACCTCCATAGTGCTCGTCAGCTCCCATTTCCTTCCCAGGTACATTCTGTCTCCCAGTTATCTTGCCCATCAACCTAGTAACTCTTGTAGTCAGTATGGGTATTATTTTCGCACAGGCCAATTTGTCTCAGGTAAGCCAAGCTGTTTAGGTACTAGTTAATCAAAACTGAGGTGAGTCACCCAGACTGAAATGACATTGACCACACATCGGCCTGGCCTTAGTTAAATTAAATATTTTGAAACCCACACCAGTGAAGTTAAAGTAGCTACAGTGTAAAATAGGGTCTGTGGAGACTTCCAGCAAAATGCTGGGGAGGATCACTTTTTGCAGAAGACAGTGGGACTGGAATACTGAACAACACTTTAGGCAGGAGCAGATATGTTTTGTATTAACCTGTAGAGGTAAATTGAAAGAGCCTTTGCTTTTCTTGAACAGGACTATGCACGTACAACTATCTATAAAAAGCAGTCATACTCTTGGACAACTAATACCATAAGTGTTTGCTATTTTTCACTAGTGAAATCAAATAAAATAGTAATTAAAGGTTCCCATCCTCTTCAGGCTTTTTTTAATAAGCAAACAAAATGTCTTTGCAGAAGTTCTACGTAGGCATGGTTAAAAGAGGAAGGGAGGGATAGATTATTGCACAAGCTGTTTGAAGTTTTCTTTTGACCACAGTTAAATTCAAAGAGCCAATCACTAAATCTCATGCAGCAGCTTTTCTTCATGGGAAATGTTTCATCCTTGAAAATTAGGATATGAAACACTGATCCTGGAAAATAACCCTGAACACTTCAGATGACTCAGGAAGGTCAAATATTCATCCTGAGCAGCTGGATTATAATGTATGTCTCCAATGTACAATTCAAGACTAGGCATTTGTTAAATTTCTTAATTTTTTTGCTGATTTGGATTTAGCACTTGGTTTTGGAACGAAATGTAATCCAGAAACTGATTTTTATGTGGGTTTTGGAAGAGGAGCAGGAGATCTGAGACTTGTTTTCTTTTTGTTGTACTTGTTATTTTTTGGATCAATGTTGATAAAAGTGAACAGACAGCTAACAGAGATCTGCATTCATAGTATCTTGCTGCTAAACATGATCCCTTATATATATGTTCAAACTGGTGTGAAATAAAACCACCAGCAATGCAGAGAATGTTGTTGAGCAAGTGTGATAATACATTTACATTGTGCTGATTTTTCTACTGTCCTAGGTACGTAGTTTGAAAAGTTCTGGGGTTTGGTGGGGGTTTTTTGTGCCCTGAATGACCCAGTATTCAATTCTTATGGTCAACAGTGGTTAGGACTTGAAGCACGTGAACTTTAGCAAGACAAATAAGTTTAATTTTTTTTATTGGTTTATCTTAGTGTGTAGTTTAAATGTAATATATCTGGAGAGGCAGCATATCCTCTAGGAGACCCATTCAAATGGTGAGTACAGCTATGGCCAAGATGGGATTTTTGAAAAAAAGCAACCAACAAAAAAAATCCTATTCATGCCTTTGGGAAGGGAAAGAAACGATCAGAAATACTTGATTTTTTTTAAAGGAAAAATTCTCCTATCAATCAAAAGATAGATAAACAAAATATAATGGGAGGGTTAACGGGCCTTGCTGATTTTACTCACATAAATATTTCAATTGAGTTAGTGAATATGCCATATCTAACCGTGCCCATTGTGAGGGGCAGGAGGGAAAGATGTTAGATGGTCCTATTAGAAAGCAGTGTAATCTTTGGCAATGGCAGAAGGAGTCCAAATTTCCTTTCTAACAGACAGGCTAATCAGTAGCAATTAGGAGGCAAAGTAGCAGACTAATAAAGTACACTTGCCACCAGTTGTCATTTTAGTGATCAATTCACACCTT
This sequence comes from Psittacus erithacus, assembly GCA_009867235.2. Taxonomy (NCBI): domain Eukaryota; kingdom Metazoa; phylum Chordata; class Aves; order Psittaciformes; family Psittacidae; genus Psittacus; species Psittacus erithacus. The sequence continues at coordinate 46,060 of WYDI02026864.1, read as the reverse complement.
CACGACAATAACATGGACTCTTCAAGTGCTGTAATGACCCTGAATCCCTAAAGTGACAGAAGGATTAGGGCAAAGATAATGTGCTGGAAAGGTGCTAATGAAGTGGTGGGATTACAAAATGAGCTCCATCCTTGACAGACAGCAAAATGGAGTATTCAATCCCACTCCAGCAATGTGGTTCACATGGGTAGTCTCACTGACTTCCACATCCTGTCAGGATCAGGACCTTAATTTAATTAATTAGTGTTTTTAATTTCTCAGTTAAATCTGAAATATACAACTGTGGCAGCTCCATTTCATGAAAGTAGCAGATATTAGGTAATTAAGTTTATTCTTCTGTGTTGTTTTTCTCTCTGCAAATTGTATTTTGCAGACATTGATTGCTTGTATCATTTTGATTTTGTGCAATTAGTTTTAGAGACATTGAATTTTTTGAGTAAAATGTACATAACTCCTTTCCCATGCGCATGCACTGTTTGTTTTAAGAAATGAGAAACTGAGTATGTAATTAGAATGTAACGTTTTACGTTCAGTAACAAAAAAGTGTCATCTTCTTGCTCAGCATTACAAGTGTATATGTATATTTATAGACATATACTGTATGACAGGAGTGGTTTGAAGTGCTAATATGCAACTAGTATTCTTGTAGATATTGTTGAATATGCATATTTTAAAATGTCCAGTGTGTTTACCAGATAATCAAACCAGTCCTTAAAAGCTTTCTATAAATAAAACCAATCATTAAAAGCTTTCTATCTATTGTTAAATTACACTTGAACTATATCTGTAGCACATTTCAAAAGTGTATGTTAATATCAGAGGGGGAGAGAAAGGGTACGACAGGCCACTTCTGGTATTTTAAGCCCCGGTCTTCATTAGATATTACTCTGCTGCTTCGCTGTAGCTAATTAACTTGTATATTGAAAACCCTTTAGAAAGATTTGATGTAGGGAGATTTGGGAATACATCGTGCTGGGATTAGCACATTTATATTGCTGTAGCTGCATCCCTGCTGTTTGGGTGCTGGGGGAGGTAACCATTTACAAATTTAGCTATATTAGAATAATTTTCAAGTGGTATAGATTCTACTGACAGCAATTTCAACAAAATTTGCTTTACTTCAGTGGAAGATGTGCAGATAGATTATTTGCTGTTGCACACAAGAGTGTCAGAGTCCGCTCTGAAAGATTAGTCTTGAGAAGGTTTATTTGTTTTTGTTATTTTGTGACATTGAGAAGTAAAGAAGTAGAGGCTTCAAAATACTGACATTAAAAAGTGAGATTTTAAAACAAGAATATTGTAACTTCTTTGATCACCAAAATGAAATTTTAAATACATCTGTGTCATGCCCTCTGTTCTCAAGAATTTGAATTTCCTGGTTTCTAGCTTTACAGTTAAGCACTCAAACAGCTAGGTGAGCATGCTGTACAAATTCTTCCTCTTGCATATTTTATGCAATGCAGTACTATTTATAAGTCTGTGAAATATTGCACATGTGCTAATTAATTGAGTCTTCATAGAAAGCTTAACTTTCTGTGGAAAATTTACTCTCAAGATTGAGGCTGAAAACTTACTTTTCTCCAATATTAGAGAAAAAAATTAAAATTTATTGTAATACAGAGCACAGGTGTGAAAATCCAAACACCAAATTTAAGCCAAAGAACACATCTCAGGCATTTCTAAGAGAAAAGTTACAAGCGACATGTCTTAGTACCAGTAGTACAAGCATGGAGTAGCATGAACTTGAGCCAGCAATGAATGACATTTTCTAGCTTGTCATTAAATGCGCCTTTTTAATTACCTGAATTACATTATAATGCATTTAGGGTTATTCTTAAAAAAGTAATTTCTGTTCCAGAACTTAACCTTAGCTTGCAATAGTAATTTTGAGGGAGTTGTTGTGATGTGTCATTTCTTTACATGTCAGAGGAGGAATGTTTTTCTCCTGTTTCGTAAAAACTACAGAAGAATTTTGGGAGAAAACTGACACTTTGTCACTGCCAGCCAGGAATGGAAGAGTCTAGCAGATGAAAGCAATACCTCCGTGCCAATTCCAATCCACAGGTAAAACATAACCTACAAGGAGTAAATGCTAAACTGCAGGTTTTTGCTGTGTTTTTTTTGCCTTTGGTTTGTACAGAGATAAGATTCTAGCACTTTTGTAATGTTGTTGAGTTTGGTACCTCTCGAACATGAGAGGGATGAATATGTAATAGCAATCTTTATCGCAGGAATGTGGTCTGAAATTAACATTCAATATGCATACGTGTGAGCTCTGTACTTTTCTGTAACAGACCAAGTTCTGATCTTTCTTTATGGTTGCAGCACATTGGGGTAGAGGCACTTATTTTACTTTGATACAGCATGGTGAGCCATTTTTGAAACAATACATGCAGTCAGTCTTTTATTTATTATTTCCTTTTGTGCTCAACAGATTGCCCATTCAAAATTGAAGAGCAGGAACACTGTTACCTCTTCAGTCACCTTGCTGTGAAGTTGTAACGTAACAAATGGTTAATGTATGCATACATGCAAGGACTGTTTTAACCCACATTTCACGCCACCATAATCGATTAATTGGTTTTGAAGAACAAAACAAAAACAACAGCCCTTGTTCAGCTGCAGCAGGCAAGAGGTAGGACATATGCTGGTGTAAAAGAGGGGGTAGGGCAGGGGACCCCTGCCCAAAACATTGGAACAAAAGGAGTGCAGTTGCCTTGGCAAGGCATGGGATGACTTAAATACCCTATTGTATGAAATATGAATGGGTTGGCATTGTGTTGGAGTTGCCGATTAGCCACACAATTACCCAGATTACATGGGGAAATGACTAAGGTAAATAGGGCCAGCCTTCTGCCATCTTCTCCCCAGGGACAGGAGCGGGCTGCCCAGATCCCTTCCCTGATAGTGGGAGCTGAAAGGGAAAGGGGTACAGAGGAAGGGGAGCAAAGCCATAAGCCGGGTGATTAGCAAAAATAAAGATTTCAAGGTCAAAAGAGTGAAAACGTCTTTCTGGTCAAGCGATGCATGGGTATTGTTCCCTGTTGCCACACAATGTGGAAATAAATTGCTTGGCCAAAAAAGATCTCTTATCCTCTCTATCCTCTCACATTAAGGGAGCCCCGTTGGTAATGATCACAAAGAGTGTGGTAGGCACAGTCTGAGTCCTGAAATCTTCTTTCCCCTCCATATTCTTGCACACAGATTAGTTCTCCTTTCCCTCCCAACCAAGCAGCTCTTATGGCCGTAGGTAACACTGTGAAAACTGCATTTACCCAGCCCAGGGTAGCTCAACAGTGTAAGGAGAGATTATTTCGCTGTGCTGGAGTCTTAAGGCACACATCGTCAGCTGCGATCCGAAATAAACTCATGTCTATATTATGGAAGATCAGGCTGGAGAGACTGCACTGTCAGCTGCCTCAGAGTTTTCAGTCTTAAAAATTTCTCTGTTCACTGTGCCTGAAAAATCAGTGGTAAACTGAACTGATCTGCAGTGTTGACGCTGCTGAAGTCTCAGCTTCTGTGGGATTGTCTCAAAAGAAACTGTATCAGAAGTGATACAGCTATGCATATCTATGTGTTCATAGTATGAAATGTATAATGTGAAATATGTATGTACATATTATACATATAGACTTCAGCTGAGTTGCTCAAAAGGGAAGGCTTTTGTATCTTATTCTAGCTTTTCAGTTGAAAAAGCTTCTGATATTTTCACATTTTGTAGCATCTTTTACAATCCCAACCTCCAGCTCTTTTATCATGCAAAGAGTTAAACTGAAGGCACTATCACACCTCACTGAAATGGTACTGTCTGTGCCTAAGCTAAGATGTAGCGTCCTTGCAGAGAGGAGCCCTTACGAAGCGAGCTCTTTGATGAACTCAAAACCAGCTGGGCTCTCAAAGGAGACTACTGCTCCCTGGGTGTTTTTTGAGAGATTTTGGTACATAAAGTTGCAGTTGCTCAGAAAGTGTTTAAGTGGGTTAAATTGAGACCTGATTTTCCCTGGAACAGAAAAGAAGCAGTTTGACACAATAACTGGAAACATGGTTTGAAATGAGGGGAAAGAGGGAGCCTGACTTTTGTGTTTCCTCTTTTTTAGTTTTGGGTGACCTACTAAGAAAATTCAGCACAAGTTTATGAATAGTTTGGCTTGGCCCAAATTTGTATTCTTCCCTGAATAAAATATTCAGCTGAAACTACCTGAGAGTAGCTTGGATGACTACGATGAGATCACCTATTAATAGCAAACCAGATGTATAGGCTAGTGAATAAGAATGGTAAACCCATTAATATTCCATGGATTTTTATTCACAAGTATTCAAAGAGTGCTCCAGTTATGAAAATATTTGCCAGTCTTAAGAGAACACAGAGAAAAAGGTGCAGCTTTCACGTTTGTTTTGATAAACAGTAAAAAGTACTCCATATCCAGTGTCACTGCTACAGAGAGCAAATAATTGAACTGGGAAAAAAAAAAAAGCCCAAACCCAAAGTGAAAAGGTATTCAGAAGAACTTAAAAAAAAAAATAAAAATAGGCGAAGACCTGTTGCTTTTAGCAGTTCTTATTTTAAGTCTTTACACTTGTAAATAGTGGAGAACCCCCTCAAAATCTAATCTCACAACATTTATTTCTCAGTTACCAGATGGAGCATTAAGTGCAGTTTGCCTAACTTCTGGTAGAAGTGAGCTCCCCCTTACCCTTTATTTGCTGTGAGTACTGATGTCGGCGTTGTAACCAGTTTGGCTATTTTCATTATTTAATATAATCTGAACTTCTCAAGTTGCTCATTTTATGCTCTAATCAGGTGAGCATTGCCTGTTTGTCTAGTTATATGGTAATAGTATTTCACCCAGGGCTAGATGCCTGCCCATGCGGAAGGAGTTGGGGGGTTTGTGCCTGTGTGCGTGTTTTGTACAGAAGGTGCAGCCTCTTAAATAAGCTTATGATTGTCTAATATAGTATTTCATTACATTTTTGACTTGCAAAGACATCTTAAGTGTACTGACCTTTATTGATGGTTTCTGGTTTACAGGCAAATGGAAAGTCCCTGGTTTACAGTCATTTTTGATTTCATAGAATAGTAGAATATTTTGGGTTGGAAGGGACCTTAAAGATCATCCAGTTCCAAACCCCCTGCCATGGACAGGGACACCTTCCACTAGACCAGGTTGCTCAAAGCCCCATCCAGGCTGGCCTTGAACACTGCCAGGGATGGGGCATTTGAATAATTTTTTAAAAACTCCTGCATAGCTGTCTCCACTTGCAATTTAAGGATGTCTAGAGCTTTGCGTATGGGCACAGCTTGCTACTTCTATCAAACCAAATCAGAATAGTTCAGTGGAATAGAATGGTTTGTACAAGCTGTATATTGTCTAAAAATAATGCAGATTGTCATTGCAGTGAGGTTTTGCATGCATTTCTGGTTTAACATGTCATTCCACTGCTTATCCAAACAGCTGCAATATTATTGAAAGAAAAGCTCAGCTCAGGTCTTTCTGTTGTCTTAAAATCCAATTCTTTACAATATTGTTTTGAGTGTTTGCCGTGCTTTTGTGTTCAGGAAGTTCCCGGTTAGCCATGTGTACATATGTAGTATGCCAAATAAAAGGAGAGAAGCTTCTTAGGCCTGTTTGTTGTTTAGCAGATGCAGAGGAGGAGTATATTGATTGAGCAGGGAAAAGGAAGGGTGAATTGATCTGATAGCGAAGTGATGCATTTTTTGCTGAGAGGTGGATTTTTCTGATGGGGAAGGAACAAATTGACTTATTGGTTAATTGAAGGAGAGAATTGACTGGGAGAGCCAGTGAGAATGCGATGAATGTTAACTTCAGGAAAGAAGGGTTTTACAAATATATGCACAAATATTTATTTCTTTACTCATTTGTCTGCCTCTCTCTAAGAGGGTAAATGGAGATAGGTGGCTTCACTTCGACTCTTTTTAGAATGCTGCACATTCCTTGGACTTTTACAAGATGGGTAGGCCTGGCTTTGTGTGAGACTTTTTACCTTTTTAAGTATGGCTGGAAATAATCCTGCATTAAAGTTTGCAAAAGTTTGTTGTGGTTTTTGGGTTTCGGTTCTTTTGTTGTTTGTTTTTTTGTTTTTTGTTTTTTTTTACTAAAGCTGTGCCTTGTGCTTCAGTTTACTGAGGCTGCCAGTTGCTACTTGGTGTAATTGCTTAATCCAGGCTTGGATTTTAATGCATGTTGGGCACCTAACTCCCATTGAAAGCAATATGAACTAATAGTTTTTTTCCTTTAAATAACCTTTTAAATAATCTAGATTTCAGTAGACAACTGTCTGCTTTGGTAGGACCAAAACTGCTTCCATAGGTATGGTCACTGCTCCTTAGGCTTCTGAAGAAGAGACCATTTGCTCTGTTTGGCTGGTACAATAGCAGTTTCATCTGTGGCAGGTGCTTCTAAGTGCTACAGTAGTAAAAGCAATAATTAAAATAGTAAAAGTGACACCAACAACAGTAATACTAGTAGTAATAAATAGTTACATATTGGTGCCACATCAATATTAATTACTCCAATGCTTAATTTAATTTCTAATTAATTTAGAATTAATTTCCTAATTTCTGTCTGGATGAGGCTGCTGTAATCTTCATGTGGTGCTTTTATAAGACCAGAAGTTTTTTCATGCACATTTCACATAAATGGCAAAGAAGGCCTTCAAACACTTTATTCTGAGGACTCAGAGTGACCTCAAGGAAGTTTCTGTCTTCTCATTGGGAAAACTGTGATTTAAATGGGGTTAGGGAAGGAGCCTGTTCAGGGAATTTTCCATGTTGTGGGATGGCAAAGAGCAGAGTCCCCAGGGATCAGTGTGGTTATTGGAGCTCGGTGTTGTAATGTTACAATAATTTCCCTCTTGCAATGACATTACCCTGGGGACTGCGGGGAAACTGAATGTGACAGACTCTTTGACTTGGAAGAAGCTGTCTGTCCCTTCTTCCCCTTGTACCCTTCCAGTCTGCTCTGACATGCTATGGCCTTTTTTGTGTCACCATTAGGTAAGATTCAGCTATATTAACAGCAATGATATTGTAGGAGTGAGCTCTGAAAAGAAATAATATCATAATTTTTAAACTCCTAAGGGGGGGAGGAAGGATCTTTACTTAGGAAACAATAGGCTTAACCCATAAACTGCCCATAAAAAAAAGAAAAAAAGCGAAATAAAGAAAAAAAGGGAAATAAAGAAAAAAATGCTATGCATTCAGATAATTTACACATCAAAAAGAATTCTTGGGTGTGGATGGAGGGTTGCATTATTTTGAAATGCATTTAGTATTTTAAAAATGTAGGAACAGCTTTGCTTGAAGTCACTCCTTCCAGGCAACCATATTTAAGCCTGTATGTTGGTGAAGTAATACCAAAGGTGGGTGAGTGAGGGGAAAGGTATGTAGGGAAGTTTGTGCAGCTGGAAAAGATCTTTAAATTTGAATTCTTAATGGGAAACTTATGAACACACCAGAGCTGAACAAATATTTCTGTGTGAATAATTTATATGATAATACTACTAATAGCAGGCTGCTGCAATTCTATGGTATGGCTAGCAGTTTGGCTGACAAAAGAGGAGAGGTGTCACTGTTGTACAATAGCCCTTGCTCTTTCTTGTAGTGCCTGGGATTTCACCTTGAACTGAGTCAATCCATCATCCTGCTAAAGAAAGCTAACAGCTGGGTTTATCAGTAAAACAAAAGAGTGTGATTGAAAGATGCTTTTCTCCATTTTCTTCACAATAATTTACAAGTTTTCCCTTGTAGAAAGTGGAACCATAGAAAGTTTCTTCCAAAATCAAAAGCTTGCCCACAGATTGACTGTTAAATGTGCACTGTGCATTTGTCAGGGATGCTCTAAGTGGTACTAAAGCTGACAGAATACAAGCAGGAGCTGACACCTTCACTCCAGTTGCAGCTGATTAAAAGACTCAGTGGTCTGGGGGCCCATCTCAGAAAGAGGACCGCTGCAAATTCAGCAAAGCACTTCCAGTCTGCACATTTTACATAGGCTGGCACAGAGTAGTCTAGCTATCGCACTTGGTAATCAACTTCTACCTCCAATATTGGAGTGTTTGATAATAGACACAGACAAGAAGTTAAAAAATGCAAATGAGAATTATCTTACATTATATATGTACATTTCATTATGTACAAGTGACAGTGTAAAATGTAAGCATTACATACGTTAAACCTCAGTGTATGTTTCAGAGCCATGTTTCAGCAGCTCTAAAGCATGACACAGAGCTTGAGATTGGGTGCACTCCCAGCCTTCTTCCTATTTCCACACCAAGCCACATACATTGAGTCCTTGTAGGCTGAGCATGCTGGCTGTTCAGCTTGGGAGCTCTTCCCTAGGCCTTGTAGCCATAGCATTCAAGGATAGCTAGGGATCCAGTGTGACCTAACCAGACCCATTAAAAAAAATCTCAGTATCAAAGAGTGTTTGGCAATGTCTGGAAACAAGGAGAGAGCACATCTCCTGTTCTTCTGGATGTTCTTATTTATAACTTCTAACTGCTAGCAAGTACGTATTGCTTGTGCATAATGTACATACTTTGTGCCTTAGCCTATGCTAAGTGGACATATAATTGCAGAAATCTTCCTCTCTGTTCTGTCCCAGGTCAATTTTACATGGCAGGTATTTTTCATTTCTTCACTAATGTGAAGGGAACATCCCAAACAAATATCCCCTCTCAAACATGGATTATAAAGTATACCATTTTTTTTTTTTTATTTAAGTTTTTCTAAAATCAGTAGAAAATTTTCCTTGCATTATTTCTACCAGGAGCTTCCTATTAAGCAAAACAACCACATTTCTTTCTTCTGTGCTAAATTTCATCGTTGCTTTATTAACACCAGAGGCCAGAATCTCAAAACTGCTGGTTAAAAAAATCCATGCAATCTTCAGAGCACGTTAGCAAGGTACTTTTACAAAATATTTGAAAACAGATCATAGCCTGTGGCTTAGTAACTGGAACTGCAGGCACAAAATATAGTAAGTCAAGTAGTAGATGTTTGCTAACATTTTTTTTCTACATTAATCCATTAATGTATTTTTAGAATTGCTAAATATTTAAAGCTTCAGACTGAGAGCTATTCTTTGGGTGACATCCTCTCTTAAGTTGAGTTTAGGTAATGCTTTTGATCTCCATTTTCATTCATCTAACTGGAAAAAAGTTTTTCTAAAATTGGGTATTTGTTGAAAGGAAGACTCACAAGATGTGCCTCCAAATAAAAGGAAGTAAGAAAATATGTTTGTCCTGAACCCTTAGTGCTGGGAAGTTGCTCATAATTAATTTAGGCAAACTGTTGAGCTGTGTACCAGAGTATCAACAGAATCTTTTCATAGTCTGTGTCCTCTTGCTTTCACTTTTAAAAGGCACCCAGTAAGACCGGGGGTCTTTTGAACTGCAGAACTCAAAGAATTTGCTGATTTCCTTCCACTGGGCAACAAGAATGCTACATAAGGGTATTTCGGTAGGTAAATATTTACATTCATTCTTCCACATATCTAGGTATGTAGATGTATGTATGTGTCTGCGTGTATTTTTTCAAGTACATACACTTATTAAGTGTGTATATACATGCATATATAAGCTTATGAATATATATAATATATACCATGAATACAAACATGCATACACATGTATACACTCCCTTTGCCTCCTGTTCTCCCAGTCTTCTTTGAAACTACCTTTATTTGTTTTAAATCACTTTAAAAACCTGCTGGACCTATTAAATTCTGCCTCTGATGCTATTTCGAACTCAGTTTAAATTAAAGATAATACAAAAAAAAAAATGCTAGCAATTACAGGAGAATATAATTTCCTCTACTGGAATAGTTTATAATTTTTTAGAAACACAAAACAAGAGATATAAATTAGAATCTGTACATTAGAAATGGGCCTGCTCCAGAAGGGACACCGTGATGTTTTGACTAGGATGAGGACCGCCAATATAAGAGAGGATGAAGTGAGTGCATGTGAGAGAGACTGGAAAAGAGAGAGCTTAGGAAAGAAAATGTGCTCTGCAGAAGTAGTTCAGTTTGCATAATTTATTTTAAATATGGATCCCCTCTGGTGTGTGAGTACTCCCTCCCTCAGCTTCCCCACCACCAGCACCTTTTCTTTTAAAAATAGGAATTTCTGTGCTGCTTGTGTTCCAATGTTCCAGTTCAAACAGGGTGTCTAGTGGTAGTTCAGCACCTGTGTACTTGACTACTTACTGCTGATGAGCCTTGCTTGCCAGTAATCTAGATTTATGGTAAGTCTACCCTTTCCCTTCATCTACAAGGTCCAGGGACATTTGGGTAGCCAATCTGCCCCTAAATATGTCTCTGAGGAAATGGTGCTAATTAGTATTGGAATTTACAGCCTTCCATTTTATTGACTTGTCCTACTTTCTTCGATAATTAACTAATGAGTAAAGTAATGAGCTATGTTAGTCAGTCATGATGTTCAATTAAACAGCAAATCAATTATTGAAAATAGTTTTGGACAGCCCTTGTGTCATCGCAGGGATTGTATGTGAGTGTGTGTGTGCATGTGTGTTTCAAATGTGTGCCCTAGATACAGCAGCATTCCTCTCCAGAGTGCACTTGGCAGAGAGGGAGCTGTATGATCACAGCCAAACCCAAACACCGATCCCTCTTGCCCATGTTGTCCACCCTTGTCTCCTCTTTGCTAAATAGTGCCCTGATGCTGCATCTTACTGAGAGGAGCTTATTTGCAGGGAGACCCCAAAGCCTGAGAAAGACAAGACTGCTGTAAAACAGTGATTTTCATGATGGGGAGGTTGGCAGAAGGAAGTTAAGAAGCAGGCATGCCCATTCATTGCTGTGACCCCTCTGCCTCTTTTCTTGGCTCATGGAACCTTTCCCACCAGTGAGCAGGGTCACCTATCCAAGAGCTTGGCATTTCAGCAGCAAAGGCTGATACACAAATATTAGTTCTCAGAGCTCTGTGTCTCTTCTGACCACAGCAATACCCAGGTGCAATGGAGAGAATGGCAGGAAGTTAAGGACTTTTCCCCTCAGAGCTCTGCATATCAGCTTGAACAGCAGTTGTCCTTGGGAAGAGGCTTTCAGGACGACAACAGGTCAGGTCACAGTTCTCCGGGGCAAAGCAGTGACTCTGGATCTGGTCTCAGTCCTTGCAGCATAGATGACTTCGTTTGGCTGAGCAAAGGTCTTTTTTGTCAGGATGGGAAATAGACATTCATTATCTCCCTAATGTTGTGAATGCAATTTTGCCTAGAAAGTGTAAAGGCCAGCTCCAGCAAAGAAAGCTGTAGGTGACATAATTCAGTAATTTGCCAGCTCTTCAGGTTTAACTATTTGAACTTTCTGTCCTTCCTGTTTCCTTCAGGTGTTTTTCTTCATCTTGTCTGCTGCGCTAGCTCTTCTATGCCTGCTGCCCATACCTGTGCATGCTTTCAAGCTTGTCCTCCATAACAGCAACAGCTTGTTCCATTTGCTGTTACTTTCAGTTCTTCTTTTGGCATTAAAGTGTACCATGGCATTATTCCTACACACAGCGAGCAAACCTGTCCTGAAAATTCAGCAGCCTAGGAACAGCTTTTACAGTCTTACACTTTACTCATGCAAATAAGAAGTTTTGACTTGACCTGTCAAAAGACAGCTTTGCTGTGGGCAGCAGCAGTTTTGAGAGATGACAGTGATATTGCCTTAAGCAATAAAAATGTAAAGGCTATTAGATAGAAAATTTGAGCTGGGCTTAAAATTTTAACATAACATTATCATATATGCTGAACCAGAATTAACACTCAGAGAGACTTGCTGCGCTCTCACGCAGTACTGTTTGGGTCACAAACTGGCATAAATAGTGCCATACTGTGCTAGTAGGCTCTGTAGTCATAAAAATTTGCCCCATAATTGTTTGTTATTAATAATAGTCATCATATGATGATTTTTTTCCAAAGGTAGAGAGCATGAAGAAAGCTTCCCCCACTTCCAAATTCAGAAGGAAAAGCAGGCCAGTGAGCAAGCTGCCTAAATGTGGAGAAAGGAGCTTGAATATGTTGGCCTTAGCCATCCAATTGAGTTGCAATTCCTTAGAGAAACAAGCCAAAACGAATCAAAGGCAGTTAAAAAAAAGGCAACATAAAGTTTTCATTTCCAAACAGTTTTAATTCACTGTTTGTGCTCTTTACTGAGAATATGCAAGAAGCACAAACATTCCCATATGAATTAAATTACAATTTACATATGAATTACATTAGAAATATGAGCTACACTAAAGAGATAATTAGTGCTGTCCTGGGTTATGTGAGTACAAACAAAATTAAATAAGAACAATTTCAAAGCCAAATTTTGCTTTGCCTTTTCAACTAAGCTGGTTTAATCAGTGATAATGACTCAAATAAATTCACTACATATAAAACAACAGACCATATCATACTGTATGTAATGCTATTACCAAGTCCTGAGCCTTGGTAAATCACACAGTCTAACAGGAGTACATCACCGATATGATGCTATAGAAAATTTGCCACTTCTGGATGTCCAGTGCAGAAGGTGGTGGTATCTGGGGCTGGCAAAGAAGGAGGACCCACGACAGGCCAACGCACTGTGCTGCTCCAGAGAGAGTAGGAGCAGGGGGGTTGGAAGGCTCTAACGGGCTGTACAAGGTTTTTTAAACCTTACATGTGAATGAGAAAGAGCTACCACAAGAAAAAAGACCAGTGCTAGCAGAGAGCAGTGAGAGGAGGGGAGCTGGAGGGGAGCTGGGGGGGAGGAGGGACAGGAGAAAGTAAGAAAGATAAAAATATCAAGCAGAAGCAGACTACCTGTGCATCAGTGCCTCAGCCCCTAAATAGAGCTATGGTTTATGACTACCTTGCCTAATGAGCTAAACTCTGGTGACCATAAAACTGAAATATAATTATGACATTAAAGATGCCTATATTTGAACTTAATTATTAATTAATTTAATGAGAGAATAGGAGGTTGTAAAATTGCTAATTAAACGGCTCTGTAAAACTGCAGACGGTAGAGGATTTACCAAATGATGAATCCCACAACAGTATTTGGGCTATATCAATATTCTATTAATATACAGTATGCCAGAGGTACTGGCTAGTACGCTACTCACAGTTAAGCTGATGTGACAGGCATACAGAGTGAAAGAAAATGAAGGACATAAAATTCCAGATGACAGCAACCTTGAAGACGATCTCTGCCTCCACCTCTGTGGCAGTTTCTGAAATCAGTTAAATAAACTCAGAAATGCAGGATAAAAATCAATCTTACCATCACAAATGTGAATAAATTGGCTTGAAGTAAATGACCCACCCATGGACTTAGGCACCGTGGTGTTGTCGCTGTCTGCTTGCATGTGGGAATGGTCAGAGCTAATCTGGACTTAAGTGCAAAAGAACGGGAGGGATGCAGCATGAGTGCGTGTGTGTGGTGTGTGTGCTCGCATGTGGAAGAGAAGCTGAGCGAGAGCAAAAAATAACTGTCCCCATGTGATTAGTGATATTAAACTCAAGTGAACCTTCAGGGGCTGAATTTGAACCTATGGGGGACAATTCTAGAGCTTCCCACACTCCACTATCAGCATGTGAGGAATTTCACTGAAATGTTTGAATGGCAATGCCACTTGTATGACATTCATTTAAAAATACAGAGGAGGAGTGCAGGAAAGAGTTTTTTTTTAACACTGAGCCTAATTCGAGAAGCATGAAAAGAAAATGCAGGATGTCTCACCCTGCATGTCTTCAAATGTCAATCATGACTAATTACAGGGATAAAAGCAGAGGAAAAAATTAAATATTCCTTTGTAGTTTTGTCACAAACAATGAAATAACCACTGGACAGTGTAACAGAAAAACACCAGTAGCACTAAGTTAAAATGCAGAAGGCATGTTTTAGTATTTGCACAAACCCTTGAAACTACTGCTTCCTGTACCTGCCTTGTGGCATAGCTTTTTATTTACACATTTTGGTTTTTTAATGTCCTGTTGACAGCCACAAGAAGAAATTTGACAAGAAAATCAAAGATACAATATTGAGAAAGTAGGGTGGGAAGAGACTCACCCCCAGTCTAAGGAAAATACAGTCAATACAGTAACATCTCTTTCTGGAAAATGGATGGAGGATCTTGAGGCTAAGGACAGGAGCTGTATTCCCAAGTCCTTTGTGAGTTCTGAAGAAATTACATAAACTTTCAGTGCCTGAGTTTCTGCTTTCTAAGCTAGGAATAACAGCAGTTTCTTGCCACTTATAATTCATGTTTCAGAACATTAAATGGAAGCTTGTATGTAATTTCTCAGAAAATGATCTTTAGAAGTCACTTTTTATTGACTGGTTTGGGACAAGACTTTAGAAAGCATCAGTTCTTGCTTTGGCTTGTTTTTTAATATCCATCTTGGGACATGAACAAGGTAATTTTAAGGAGCTGTGCACTTCACATGATGGTGTTGTTTACCTTATCTCAAATGTTAATACAATTTGCAGTCTCTCAATACTCAGAAACCTCACTGGTGGGTTTTGTATGAGAATCTGCAGCTAAAATTGCTGCGGCTCTAAAAAATCTTGATCCCAATTTAGAAATCTATTCTGGCTGGTTTCTATCTTATAATATGTACAATTAATAAATATGAAAGCTTCTATGATTTATTATAGTTGTATCATGCCCTGCAGTTTTATAGACCCAATTTCTCAAGAAGTGACTTCTTTTACAAGAAACAAAACCAGACAGATTTCTTCTTTTGTGCAAGCAGCTATCAAGCCTGCCCCTTGACTAGGCTTTTGTGAGATCCGATCTCTGTTTCATTCCCTCAGGTTTCAATCCCAGCAATTTAGTCAATGAGGTAAAAGTTGGAACTGGTGGGTTTTTAGTGAAAAGTAAATGCCAAATTACTTGTCTTCACCACACTGCAGATTATGCATGTAGAGCATCACAGAAATTGCCTCTTATCTCCCTCAGAGCTACCATGGTAAACTTTATTACTGATAGGTTGCACTCTTTGCTAGGGAAATTCAACCTGCAGCGCAGTGGATGGCTTAAACAGAAGAGAGAGAAGGACAGGAAATCTGGGGATGCTTTTATCTCCAAACTTACTTCAATGTAGCCATTGCAGACAGCTCCCTGTGAGAAAGAATTATTTGAGAAAGGGTAGGTACTGGTGAGAGTTATTGTCAAACCAAAAGCCTACTGGTTGTTTTTGGTGATGCTTAACTGCCACCCAGTTATGAGGAGATCATAGACAGGGACCTCCTCTTTGCAAGGGGTGTGAGAGATCCATCTGACAGCTCTGAACCAGAAGTTCATGGTCTTCTTTGTGAGGCTGGTCACTACAGACCCTAGGAGAAAATTATTTTGCTACCTTGCTGTGCTCTGAAGGAGGAGGCTGGTCACTCACCTGACAGTGATCATAAGGTGAGCAAGGCAGGTGTCTCTCGCAATACCAGCCGCCATGGCAGCAGTGTTGCTCCCAGCCTTGTGTAGTAATTTGGTTGCCATTTATGTGTGTCACAGTTTGCAAACCTCTGGGATTCCTTAACATTCCTTAAACATTATGGGTAAAATAGAACTGGTCCCAGAGCTAAATGATACAGTTGAAATGGTTAAATAAGGCATGTTTAACTACTACTGGTGTTGCAGCTGTGTGCCAGGGCCTCACTTCGATACATGTGAAAAGTATGTACAAACCCAAAGCTTTCATTGATTTGATTTAACTCTAAAGGGTGTAAACTGTTTGTTTTAATCGTGATTTAAATCGTTAAGGAGGTTTAGTTGGTTAAAGTTATCTGTTACTCTTGTTTGCATTTGTCCTTTTTTTGTTTTGGTTTGGTGGGGTTTTTTACCCTTTGGAAATATTTCCTTTTTTCATTCAGTTGGTGAGCTGTAATATATGTGAGTAAATATATCCTACAAAGTAAGCGGCCCATTTCATGTATTTGTCACTGGTCAGAAGGACACTTTATATATTTGCCCATTCAGTAAGCCAGCTATCTAGTTTCATATAATTTAACTTTTTAATTCTTTACCTAATGTTAGAATATGGTGAATGCTGTACCTTCTTTTCATTGGGTGAAAACTATTTTTTCATTGGTATTTGCGTTAAAAACTACTTATATAGAACTCACAGCATCTTTACAACTGCAGGAAAAAACTTTAAAATAGTTCTCAATAAGTAAATAAAGCCATCTTAAACTTGATGGTTGCGCAGAAGGGAAATATATATTTACTTAAACATATTTTTCTCATTTATACTAAGCATGTTAAATAAAAGAAATAGTGAAATTACATAGTTGAACCAGGTGTTTCTTTTCAGAATGTCCATTGAGGCCTTCAAAATAGTAGAGCTTAACCTCTTATATCTACCATATGCATAACAATTGAAAACCAAAACCAAGCTATGTTTGCTTGTTTTTTTAAACTTCCAATTGGTTTCTAATGTCAATTGATAAGAATTAACTGAACATTTTGAAATGAAGAAAAAAAAATTTTGTAATTCCTGAAAACAAAAATTCTGCAGTCAAAAATGCCAAACTGAAATAGAAATGCAGACTTTATATTTCAGTACTAATATCCACAAGATCGGTGTTTGACTTGTTCTTCAAACCTCAGAGAGATACTAGCACTGCTTAAAACAATGTGTCATTGCAATTCTTAAATGATAAAGACAAGGTACAGTAATAAAAACATAAGTTTCTTTATAGAGCTTGAGGTCTGCAGATCTGAAAGTTATAGCCTGAAAATAGGGGATTACTGTATTTACCAAAAGGCAAGAGACTTAACATTAGTTCCTGTTATTGCAATCTTTCTTTAAATCAAAAGAAATGACAGAGAATGAATATGATAGGAAAAACATGGATTTTACTTTTCCCTCTTAGGAAAACATGCCAATTATGATATTTGGTTCCAAATCTGAAAGCTGAAAGATGTTCTCCCAAGTATGTGCATCAGCATAAGTTTGAATTGGAATTAACAATTCTTTAGTTCCCCAAGGTGAAAATAATCAAGATAGCTCCACTAACTGACTGAACTAGGTATGCACTGGTGAAATACATAAATATTTTTTAACACACAGGCATCAAATAGATCTGTGCAGCAGTAGGATGCCTTTTTTGTCAGATGACTTATGATTACAGGACACTGGGAGAAGGAAAGAAATCTTATTTTTTGTTAGTTATCCATGAGATCACAAGTTGTTCTGGAAGAAAGATAAAGGAGACAACTTTGGGGTTTGCAATCTAGAGAAAACTCATGCTTCTTATTTTGACACTAGATTACACCTTTGTTTTAATCTCTCTGCTCAGCTCTCCTCACTGGTTATTTCTGAACAGCTTATGACCTTTTCTATACCACAAATTGGATAATTATCATAAACCCTCCTCAAACGCAAGTGTGTAGAGAACCACAAACAGATTTCAGTTGCTGAAGCAAGCTGCCATGACCTCTGTGGATACTTTTCTGCAGGGTATTACACAGCCCTTCAGATGATGTCATAAGGAAGGTTGAAGCCTGGCAACCCTTCATATTCTGCATGTAGTTGAAAAATCTAGCTGGATACTTTCCTTTTGTTCCAAATCACAAACCAGGCAAGTATTATAAACAAGAATGAGTCAGTCTTTCTGCTCCCAAACTCCAAATGTGTTAATCTTTTCCTTACTTTGTCAGTTTTGATTTAGTTCTGGAGGAAAAAGAAGGTAAGAAAGCAGCCTGGTTGAGGTTGGCTGCACTCTCCTGCAAACCTAATGAACCAAGGTCTAATCTCTCCTTCTCTTTTCTAGCACTTCAGGTCTTCTCCACACAGGAAGCTAAGGCAGGTAGGACTTTGCTGTAGCATTCAGGAATGGTTGTCCCACAAACCCTGGGTGCCTGGCAAGCTACTTCGCAGCATGCTTTGCTGCATTAGCATGCTTTGGCTATGGTTTGTCCAACTGAGGGAAGTCATCAGAAATAAACTGACCTTACAGACAACCCAGGATAACTCTTTAGCCTTTTTTTTTTTTTTTTTTTCCTTCTCATGGTTGTTAATCGTGTTATGCTTGAATGCAAAACTTGTTACAACCCCAGTTGGTCAGAAGTGTGTTTAAAAACTGTTCTAAATACAGTTCGCTGTCCTAGATTTCAGAGGGAATATTCATATAGTTAAAACTACGTGCCTGTTTAAGAGCCAGACTGCATCTATAAGCAAATTTTAGTCATTAACCCCACCTTAAACTTTAGGGTTTTTTCATTTTATTTTGTGAAATTAGGTAATTCTTATTTGCATTAAAAACTTGACATATATTAGAGGCTTATAGAGGAAGCAATGGCCATGCATTACAAATGTTAAAAAACCCTAGTAAAAAGAAACAGCAATATAAAAACAATATAGAAAGATGTAAATCCTAGCTATAATAAAAAAAAATAAATCTAAATATAGCAAAGTTGCCTTACCTGCAAGTACATACACTTTGAGGCAATGTTTTCTTCTGAAAGAGAAATCTGAATGTAGACTTCAAGATGTAATTTAAGTAATATTGCCTAGAAAAATAACAACTGTCTGTTTTAAGCAGATCCATTTGAGGAATTAAGGGTAAAAAGACTAGCAAAGCATCTCAGAAGTGCAGGTGTGATAGCATTAAAAAAAAAAATAAATGAAAAATTAAAGGAAAAGATCATAATGTCACATTTTTTCTTATAAGTAAAGATGGCTTGAAGAAGGAGAGGAAGGTAAAGGCACACGTCTTCTGTGAAAGGTTTCTAATACCCGTGATATGATTGATTCATCTCTGGCTTCAGCTTTGTGGGTTTTGTCTTTGTGACAGCAGTCATAACAACTGGGAGATAAGTCACTCTGCATTCTGGGATGAGGGGGGAGAACCCTCAAAATTCTCAAGTTCCTACATTAGCAACAGAAGAGATGCCTGACATAGTAAATCAATTTGAAAGGATTAAATAACAATTTTGTCTTTGCATTATGAAAAGTAATATCCCATCTGGTATGATTTTGCTTCTTGTTTACAAATGCCTTAGTTTGAATGAAGAATAGAAAAAAGAATTATTGCTCATTCCCTCAAGCAAATGGGAAACCCAGCTGATGATAGTTTTCCATCACAGGCAGGGCAGCAGCATGTCACTTATAGCTGGCCATGGTTGTCTCCTCAGATAGCTCTGTGTATATGTATGCAGTTGGCCATACCTAAGCTTTTCTGGTGACATGCACTCCCTTCAAACATAACCTCATTTCGTTTTGATTTATATTGTCACAGTAACAGGGTCTGTCACTGCATCACAAAATTATATTAAGACACATGACAACAGCCACCCAACTGGCTGACCTCACTCTTGCCCTACTTTGATTTAGTTCAATAATTTCTGGTGACTCAGGTGTATAAAAGAATTCCCAAGAAATGACTGAAAAAACCTGCTGATCATGTGGGTTGCATGCACATTTGGGAATATCAACTGCAGTGAAAAACTGGGCAGCACAAGTTCAAGTTACACGAAGGATTTAAGTCATATATCAGAAAATAAATTTCCTAAGACCATACCAACCCTAACCACAAGTTTGAAGACTTATTTTTTTTCCACGTTGTCTTCCTAAGGGATCAAGCTTGAAACTGCAACATACAAACAAAACATTAAAGATAATAATGAGTCAATCTAACATCCTTCTTGTTGTAATCAAGAAGGAAATGTATATGTGTACATGTGGTGAACAAACATAAATACTATAATTATGGTAATGCTAACACAGATTCTCCTGCTTCACCTATGCACTTGTGATGTCAATACATTTACACACACATTTATACTCACATTAATGGGAACAAAATTTATTCTATTCAGACAAAGGAGATAACGAATCAGTAGTATCAGTTTCACATTCAGGTCTCAATAATTTAAGCCACCTTTGGGAGTAGTTTAAGAGCAGAGGGTCTAATTCTTATTTACACTAATAACATAGGAATGCAAAATAAGCAATTGTGTAAATTACATATAATCTGCCCAGCCTGATACAGAAGGGACAATACTATAAATTAGAAGATGTTCCAGAAGCTCTCCCTCTGCAAATTGATTAATATATCAACATTAGCTGCAATCTAGTCATCCTCTAAACAAAAATGATCTAATGTTGTAATAGAATGGAAGTTTCTTTCAAACTGCTTGGCTTAGATACAAGAAAAAACAGTGCATCTATAGTTCCTCTTCTCTGTTTTTATGCACTTATATCAGTTGGTCTAATGAAAGGCATTGCCTTTCTCCACATGCCTTCTTTCTCTCCTGCCCCTTTACACCAGCACAGCAACAAGAACATTACTGCCATAAAAGTATATGTTGCATTTCAAGAATGCAGCAAGAGAGAAAATTTTAACATTCATTTTTCCTTTCCTTCTCTCCCCATCCTCCTCAATCTCTTTTTGTATTGCCACTTTTTCCTGCCTTGCTTATAGTGAGGTTTATTTCTGCTCCAGCAATACATTTTAGAGTTGGGTGGATCACACTTGTGTGTTAAATCATGAACAAAAGCAATCTCTCTCCTTTTTCCTCTCTTCCTCTTTCATGTTGTCTGTTCTTTTTACTTAAACATAGCTTCTAGGTTAATGATTCATTCTTCTAAGATGCTGCTGTGCTTACCAGATTATACTGTAAAATCTTCCATTCTGTTTATGTTTAAAATACAAGATTAAAGCAGTGGTCATGCTGAGGGAAATGGTTCTCACACATAACAAGAAAGGATCAATCCATGTCTGCTGAATCCAAGCTGTTTTGACAAAGGCTGCTGTTTTAACAGAGGCTGCTGTTTTGGTGTACTGCCAGAACCTAAAGAAATACTTCCAAGCTTTGAAACTTGGTAGCCATTTTTGCACTGAGCAGGGCAAGGACCAGAAATAGGGCTTATCACACACTAATGTACCTTTGAAAGTTACAGCAGCCTAGCTGTCTGTGAATTGCAGGGAAAGCACTTCAGAAATAAATTATTCAGTCCTAATGGGAAGTGAAAAGGTGAAAAAATGTATTACAAAGTAGCCTGTATGGTGCCTTCAAAAGTATCTGGGGCTAGGAACTGGCAACTGGTACTGTGGAACGGATAACCAGGTCACGCATAGACAAATTATCTATGGCAATAATGCTTTTTTGGGGAGTTGTGCACTAGCATAAAGGCAAATCAGAGCCAGTGTTAGCATATTCTGTTACTACAGTGTGACTTGCTCACCAGATCAAATAGGTTGATCCATAAAAAGTAGTTGAATGTGTAATGCCAGCCAGATATTAGATTTGAGACTTGAAAATTTACAAAAATAGCTCCTTTGAAATAATTGCTCTGGAACAGCTATTCGGGCAGAAAGCTGTAGGGATAATTCTCAACCATTTTAGATTAGTTTTCTCAGTAAATTTCTAAGTATAGACAAGCTCTCTTGATGTGTCCTGCCAGATGAAGATTATCCTATTCAATTAGCACTCATTAAGGAAAGCAGAGAAGGATAAAAGTAGATTCTCATTAAGTATAAATTTTCGTATTTATTAAGCAGAGGTGAGAATATACAAATTCAATTCCACATGTATTTTTTACTCACTGAGTGAAGCAGGCCTCCTAAAGAAGCCATGAGCTTACTCACTGGAGACTTAAGCCTGTCTGAAAAAGGTTGGCGTTTGAGGGACCCAATCTAACGAGGACACTGCCATTCTAGGCGAGGGTCTGAATTATGGTTATGAATCACTGTTACAAATTATGATGATTTCAAGGAAAGGCCATTGTGGAAGCATCTTATGTTTATTGCTTTTTGTTGTTTTTTTTTCTACCCAATATTTCTAAGTTCGATTTTTAAGCAGGACAGGAAGAAATTTAAAATAAAAGGCAATACTTTTAGGGGCAAGGAGTGAAAATTCCCTAAATCTGATGTCAGCTTCTCCATAAAAGTCAGAGGTGCACATAAAAAGCTAACATCTCCTTCAACTGCAGTGTTTCAAAGTGTTTCAAGCAGCACTGCATTTAAGCACTGAGAAAGCAGAGTTTGGGTAGGAAATCCAGACTTGCACCCATTGTATCTGTGAATAGAAAACGCTGTTTGGTACTCGGTGTATTCCTCGGCAGTGCTGTGCTGAAGTTGCTCTCCATGCTTGCACTGCTGCCGTGACCTTCCCCTGTTCCAGAATACTGTGTCTTAGAAAAAAAAACTTCATAATTATTTCTAAAACCCCATGACTAAAGAAATTGCTACATGCATATGGATTAAAAGCTAGACTGTTTATTATACATATTCAGATCCTAATTGGACATAGATTACTATCCAGGCCAGACTAAACACTTATAATTTACCAAACCAGTGCTGGCTATAAGGAGAGGGTGAAATAAATGTTTAATATATCCTATATCATCTTTCCCAAAATAGTTTCTATTTATCATCCAAGTACCTAATCAATGCAACTACACGTAAAATCCACAGATTTCACAGTCCAGTAATAAGTACATGCAAATTATGTTGTCATATAAACATAGTGGCTCAAAAAGATGTATAATACCTATCAGACTAGTTAGCCATTATCTTAATTAAGAAAGGATTATTCCTGTAAAGGCAAGGTCATAATATAATAGGAGTTCTGATATATGAACAATCTCTAGCTATGTTTATCATTAATTCAGACTGCACTTATATTCCCATTTCCCCTTTTCTACTGTTTATTTTTGTTCATGTTTATGTGCCCCTTTGTAAGCAGCAATATGGTACAGCATCCCATCAAATGCACTATGAAAGCTCCAAAGAGCCATCCTAAGTATATTAATCCTCCATAAAAATAAATAAGCTATATGAGAGCATTTCTATAAGGCTTGAGTGTTAGTACTGGCAGCTGGAGCATGATGTGGTAACAATGTGTGCGCCAACTTTGAGATTCATGCGTGAAAAAGCTCTTTGTAGTAATTTTTTTGCGAGATGGCTTTTGTTGGTAGATTTTTTTTTTCCCCTCTTAATAAAGATTTTTCTGTAATAAAGACACTGTGAATGTCAAAAATGCCTTCTGAAGGGTGGGCAAAAGATAGGGGAGTCTGAAAGAGATCAGATCACACACAAAAGATGTTTCACAGTTAGAACTTTGCAAATACCATATAGAAAAAACAACAAATAGAAGTAAAACCCCATCTCTTCCTAACATTACATTTGCTCTGATGTATTTTCTGAAAGCCGCCCAAGTATAACTATTTATTTTAACTAAAGTAATCAAGATTAATGTCAGCAGTTATGACACACGCTGTTTGCTAAAGAACACATAGAACAATTGCTCAAGGCAAGCTTCATTAAGAAATCAGATAAAATTAGTAAAACTGATTATATTTCAAAACTCAGCAGCGGCAGCAGCTCAAATTGCCATTCAGGAGTCTCCAATTAACACAATTGGTCTTGTTCACAATCAGCTTTGTAATCTCATTAGCCTATTATATTTTAATCATTGGGATAACTGCACAACAAAACTTATTTTATTTTTGCACTGACTGTTGATGGCATAAGTAAACATACAACATACTTTTTCTTTCTCTTTTTCTTTCCTTTCCTGTTATTTTTTTCCTTTACAGAGAACAATGCAGACTCCTTAGAGCATTATCCTGGTTGCACATTATTACCACACACTCCGTCAGTGTTGGGGAGCAATGACAGCAGGCGTCTAATTTGGCATTAATTGGCAGGGGACTAATTGCATAACTGACACTGTTAGTGAAACTTAAAAGAGTGTAAGGTAGGGACAATACAAAGTATCAGAAAAGAGAGGGAGCAGAGAAGGAGCAAACAAACGCCTGCGGACAGCTCTGTGGACACACGCATATAACTCGTTTGCCTCCTTGGTGTGCTGCCTTGTTTCATAAATGTGTTCCAGAGATATTGGCCCTTGTAAAAACACAAAGTCTTTCTGTCCTTTAGGTACTGGCAGTCTGCAAATACCTACAATACCAGTGTTTCATTGATATTGAGTATTGCCTGCTGCAATGAGATTATGTTCTATTGATGGGAACTGGGGTGTAACATAGCCATCTACAGAAAGCAATAGGTTGCCCTATTTTCAAGCTGAAAATGCTATGTATTTTATGAACTGCCTCTATCTTGCACACCAGGGATGTCTCTGTGGCTAAAGCCATAATAGGATTTTCCTAAATGATACAGAAATACAAATATTCTGACTGAGCACTTTTCTGGGCTCATCTTATTTACCAGCAAGCTTTGATACAGTATTTTGCTTCCATCTTTTAGAGGACATTTTCAATTTCCCTTTTCCCTTATGAGTGCTTCCTGTAAAGGTGTCAATAACCACTAATTGCGTTCTGCTTGGCCAGTCTGCAAATCAAAATAGCAGAGGCAGCAAGCCAATATGCATTCAAATCGTGTTACTTGGCTGCCTCATTCTCAACTGGAACGATACGAAAAGGAAAATATTCATACAATTGTATGCTGGGAAATTCAGATCTCCAAAGATACCTATGCGGCTACTGATAATTCCCAGACTTTTATTTTAAGAGGGTTACTGCTGAGGTATTTCAATGCTCTTTCTTTTATCTTCAGTCCAGGAAATGATGTGTCTGAGATCAGAGAAAATGTAAAAGGAAAGAGCTCTGCAGTAAGAGCAGAGGGTATGCAATAATTAAATTGGGAACTTGCTTCCATAGGCAGGCAAATGACAGAACATGGTGATTTTACAGTATTGGTGGCCAGAGCAAGTGATGGGTGGGACTTAGCTGCACTGAATATCATAGAAGTTATTGATTTGATTAATTTTGCTCCTGTTTCATGACTTACATGTCAGCAGAGTGTTGATTTTCTTAAATTGATTGGTCATGCCAATGTGTTAGCTGCCTAATTTCTGCTTTTAATATTCAGCCTGGAGTTTGGTTGAGAGTAGTTTGCTGTCAGCATTTGCTACTGCAGCTCAAACTGCTTTGATTTCACACTCTCACGAGGGCTATTTTCCTTTTTTGGTTTGAGGAACAAGATTTTCAGGGTGGCTGTTCACCTACAGAGATTCCAAAAACACTTTCCATGAACATTTTCCAATTTCACTTCAATCTTCAGCTTGGGCAAAAATTTTTGCCAGAGAAATTCACACACAGAGAAAACTCTTACAGGAAGGACCTCCAGAGGTGCTAATAGAGCCACATCAAATCAACTGAAAACACCAAGTGCCTGTGTGCAGGACAACACATTTCCAAGCCCATTTGGTTCTGTTCCAACATGGAAGGGGAGGAGAGGTGTCATCCCTGATATTTCTTCCCACCACAGCCCATTTTGAACCACACTTAGCTCAGCTACCAGGGAACCATGGGTCTTGTATTCCTGGTGACTGCAGGGATGACCCTTTCCAATGGTGCTGGAGGATTGCCGAGCTACAGACTTTTTCACTTGTGCCTATGGATCCAAAGGCAGCAATTTGTTCCTCTTCTACAAAGCATTTGAGCAGGTGCATAGTCAGGTGCTGGGAGATAAATTAGTATTGAAAGAGAGCATAGAAAGATGGGAGATTTTTATTTTCTTTCTGCTAACTAGCATATCTGACTGCATTTATAATAATCAGACATTTACAAAAAGTTAAAAAGTCACTCCATCATCTTTTTGGGGGCAATAGTTTGAACAGATGATGGATTTTATCATAATTTTGTCTAAATTACTTCTACAGTTCATTGCTTTTAGTTTAGTAATGCACTTAATCAGCTTCTACCCTGTTCTGCTATTTTGCTATGGAAGACACTTCACAGATTGCACAAGCAAGTGATATGATGCTTGTTCTTAAACTGAATATGGTAAGGAGGGGAGAATTAAGATACCAACTCAAGCTTTTGCTTATGACTTCTGGAACTCAGTTGTAGTACAGTGACGCGAGCTGCTAAAAGTGATGCAAATCTGGCACACTTTGTTGTTGTGAGATATTCAGTGATGTTTCTTTTGTTGTTTTCCCAAACTGAAGAGCTGCTGTTTTCTCCTTTCTTCACACTGTGTTTTGCCTAGCTTTTCAAATGAAATAAGGCTCAAAAGGGCACTGATCTCTAGACTGATGTGCCTAAACACATAGATGTACCTGCTGCCAGCCCTTCTTCCCATACCAGGGGTGTTTTGCCTTATCATTTCATTGCACAAGTTGGTTGGCGATGATTTCTACTTTCCTGTAAAGGTTTACTGGGATGGGAGCCAAGGCCAGCTTATTAGTATGAAGTGATGCTGCACTACGTAGATATCACAGAGTGTCAGCCAAACCAAACTGAGGCTATTTAAGGCTATAAGTCATGGTTTATGACAGCTGCTGGCTTACTGGTGCATCTTTTTCACCAAGCATATTTTGCATGAGTTGCAAAGGTGATGCTATCAGTAGAAGTGGAATCATGATGGCAGTCAGAAATGCACAGGCAGCACTGGAGCAGCAGAAAGGGTTGAGGGGGGAAGGTTTTTGTGTGTTTAAATGGAGTTGAATTCTGCTTCAGAATCTATGATTGAGTATTTCAGATCTGTAAAAGAGAACCTCTGTTTCTGTCACTCATGCTGACCATACTCTTATCTTTTTCTTTACTCCTAGGGCTTAGCTCTGTTGACTTCAATGTGCCTTGGAGCAAACTGCTTGCCAGCAGCCGCAGTCAGAGTATGTATGAATGCGCTCCCTTACTGCATCTGCAAGGTGTATTGGAAAGAAAGTCGATGGGGTTAAGCTGCCACCTCCTACAGCTACCCATGAGACAAGCAAGCTACTCCCAGGCAGTAGACTAAAGTACTCGAAGGCATGGTGCTGCCTCCATACAAACACACACACTGGGCCAGCTGGGATGCAATTATATCATCTTGATGTGAAACACCACTACTATATTATGTCACCAGTCACTGTGGGCTTAAAAGTTAATAGCATTCACTACCTATGTATTTTCTTAAGGAAATACTTCTGGCAACTATGAAAGGCTAGTGTAGTTCCATAAATACTCTTAAAAACAATTGTTTATGATGATGTAGAAAGAAGCGGCTTTTCCTTTGCTAATTGAGACCAACCTATTTATTAAATTATTTCTTTGCCCTGTACCAAGTGCCAAGGTGGTTCACATTTTCTTTGTATCAAGTTCTTTACAGCACCTGCCAGTCATTTTAAGCCTGGGAACATAGGCATGTAGACATGGGCTTTTAAAAGGCTGTCTTAATATCATCAGGTTTCTTCCCTGCAGAACAGCTTCTCCATTCAGACCTGGACTGGTGGGGTATGGCTCCCCTGCACACACAAACAGCCATGTGTGTCATCTACTGCATGTGCCTGGTTCTCCCACTGCTTTTGAACAGTGTGCTGGTCTTTGTTTCTGCCATTTTCCAGCCTCTCCTTACCAGTCTGGACATACAATGACTCCAGAAGACCATAAGCAGAGCAAATTAAAATGATGTGCCTTGGATTTTGCAGTAGTGAGCCTCAGTTCAGCTTTGGAAGTTCATTGCTAGTCTTTTGGTATGATAGCGGGTCCCTCAGCAGCTCAGACAGCAGAGCAGATGGGCCTAAGAGTTATGTTTCTGTGAGCGCCTGCCCCTCCTTGCTTTTCCTGTCTGCTAACATTTTGTGTTGTAAAATCACACAGCATGTATCCTGATGTCACCCCAGCAGCAACAGAAAAACCCTGGGACTAGCATAAAATGTATCTGTGGGACTGAAAGATACCTCAGGATCCCAGGATCCTGCTTTCTGCAGTCCCAGGTTGCATTCCCTAGTTAAGCACCATCAATATCAATACTTAATGGTATTCTCTAAGCTCAGGCAGTGAAGAAAATAGGGTTGTTATCTATCAAAGCACATTTTAGTTTTTGACAAGTAAAAAGCAGCATGGGGAATGCAGTAAGTCTGAAATGAAAGCCTAAAAGAAAACTCATATAACATCTGGTGTCATTTATCCCCTGTTGGCCTTCCATAGTGTGATATGATGAGCTTGTTCTGATTTAAGATCAGATGATTTGGTTTGAAAGAGGGGAATGGGGGAGGCAGCCAGTCTGGCAGCAAATTGGGATACAAAATCTACTCAAATAATTGGAAACACGACAGATTTTCCTTAACTGATGCCACTGGCATCTTAGTTTATCCATCTCCCTCAGCTGAATTTGTTAAGTGCATTATCTTATTGGTTTTAAAGTTTTCATCTCACTTATTTGCAGGGGAAAATGTAAGCAAATCAGTCATGATGGATTGCCTAATTTTCTGGGCTGAATAAACTGGTTTTATAAGACTGTTGATTCCTGGGTTATTAGTTAATAGAAACATTTATCAATATCTTTATGGGGATGGGAAAAAAAACTTTAACCAATGATTGCATTTAAAAACTTTCATTAATGTTTCCACATAATGCTTAGTGTTGGACACGAATATGGTAATCACGGATTTAGGGTTGGCTGGAAGCAGATTTTCTTTCTGTCCTTCTTCCTGTCTCTTTTTTCCATAGATGTTTTAAAAAAGTCCAAGCAAAAGGATGTAATTAGATTGGTAATTATATTGAGTGTTCTTTGATCAAGAAAAGGGGCAAAGGAAGAGAAAGATAATTTTCTCTCTAGCAAATGTGATGCCTGTTTCTATTACCAATGTTCTTTATACAGCCTGATTCTGTGAGCTTGAACTCTAATGACTTAGCAGCCTGTCTTTTTCTTGGTATACTCAAGTGCCAGTCAGATGTTAACTCTGACTTCAGTGTGACTTACACACATTGTTAAAGTTTCCTACTATTCCATTAATCCCTTGAGGTTCTTTGGTCCTAAATAAATACAGAGCTTTTTGTGTGGTTCACAAAGGAACCTCTGAAAATGTTGGTTTGTTGATAGAGATCCAAGGGATGTAACCTGTGAAGTGACCTTATTAAATTAAAAAAAAAAAAGAGAAAAGAGTTTAATTTCTTTAAGAGAAGGACTCTTTCAGTTTTACAGTGCCAGGTCTGCATCTTGCCAAAATTAACTTTTAAATTCAATGTCTTCTAGCAAATGAAGACTCAGTGTAAACAGAGCAGTCATATAATAAGTCCACTGTATTAGATATGGAACTACCCACTGCCCCAGTTGATACACACAGGGAAAAAATAGGTCCTCTTGCCCTCATTCAGAGTGTAGTATATCCTCACCTAGTGTACAACTGCGGTTGTTACCTACACATTATTAGGCCCTTTGCATGGAGGCCTTCAATGTAACTAATAATCTTTGCACATTGATCAAATTGAAGTATCATTTAAAAAGGCATAAATTTCAGAGCAAGAATACATCACGTGTGGACTGGTGAATAATGAACTCATGTTCTAAATGAGATGCAGTATGTCCACTGCATTTTTTTAACACCTCTACTTCCATCTTCATCCTCTTTTTAACAGATACCCGTGTTTAGCCTTGGTTCCAGAAGTGCAAAAGACACTTCCTTGAGAATAAGAATGAAGGGAGTTAAAAAACTTTTATGCAAGTAGACTTTGCTGTGAAATGTTATCTTTTGTTAGTTCAAAGGTTTCTGAAGATATAAATTCTTCACAACTGCCCTGAGGTACTTAGAATGTAAATTGAATACTTTACAATTTGTAGACTGTTCCTGCAGTAATGTGTATCTCCTCTGTGAGTGAGTGTTTAGGGATTTTTCAATTACTGTAGTCTGAAAACTCTCTGAGATTCTTTAGGGCAAAGAAAGGCTTCCTTCTCAAAGTTGAGTCACTGATGTTCAAATTAGCTGCCAAAAGCATTCTAATGATCTGTGTTTCACATTTTGCTAAACAGGGAAAGAAATCGGTCCATTTTACCAGGCGAAAGGAAAAAAAAAACAACCCAAAACCCAAAGCCTTTCCTCTCCCACCATAAGTATTCAAGGGTTAGGTATTTTGCTAGGGTCAAGAGTGAGATGAATTGTTGACAATAAGTACACCTTGTTTGATAGGTCAAGGTCATTATTAAGGGATTCAAATGAACTTCTTTACATTTCCCAGGCTGCAGCATATGTGTGGCCTCCAGGCTCACAGTGTTGTTTAATAGCTTTTTCAAAACCGTAAGTTAAATGATAAATTGGTTGAATATGTCTTTAAACTCAGTACATTTCAAAATTGTATACAGTACTCTCACATTTTTATATACTGTGATCAAATGCATTTTACAGAGCATGGTGCAAATAGAAATACCACATTGTGCCAGCTGATTATGATTTAGCAGTGTTTACTGTACACTACTCTTGATACAGTTTATTGCTGCTGAGGTCAATAACTAATACAATTTAACAGCTATTGCATTTCTAGTAAGTAAAAGATCCTAGTGTATTTCTAAACTCAATGTGCATTGAAAATAGTGCAGCTAAAAACACCCAGATATTGAGGGTGATGAAACTCTATAAGATTAAGTAACTCCTTAGGATATCAGGGAGACCTCCTGTGACAGACAGTGGAGGTGACCATCTTAATCCATCCGATTGTCTAGGCTTGAGCTGCTTCCTGGCTTGAGAGTAGGTGGGTGGACTACTGCATCAGCCTGGCTCATCTGTGGGTTCTTTCAAAAACCTGTGCATTGGTCATCAAGTCTTGAGATGTAACACTAACATAATTAGTCTCCAGATGAGTGGCTCAGCTTGCCAAGATTTGAGCTGCTTTGCTCATATGGTTTTTGCACTGTGATTGGTCATTTGGAGACGCTTCTGACTCAAAAAGTGGGGAATGTTACCTGACATTAAAAGGCAGCAGATCAAAGTGTGATGAGAGGAAGTATTTCTTGCTTAGTGAAAGAGGTAGATGGTAGAATTCATTGCCATGAGTGATGTTCTGAGAGCCAGAAAGTTAGAAATGAGAAACTCAGTGGTACTGGAAAACTGTTTCATTCTGGTCACTGGAGTATGTTTGGCCTTCATCTGCTCCCCTGACTTTGTTCAAAACATTTAGCAAGTTTTTCAAGTCTTCTTTTGTGTTTTTTTTTCCCACCTCCTGAGCCAGTTTCTCTCTTGGCTACCTTTCTTTATTATCAAAACTTGTTTCACATTGAGGTCCCACCTATTACAACCCTTGTAGTCCTTGGAAGAGGAAATCTACCAAAGATTCACCATTTCTTATTTCATTACTCCCTATCCACCAGTGTTAGTTTGCTCCACCGCTTGCTTTACCATTTATCTTCGTGTGATTTTCTAGTTGCCTCAGAGACTTTGTAGCCATTTAAATTATGCTTTTTTAAAAAAGTACACAGCCTCCCCTTTCCTGCCAGTTTGTAAAATTATGTTATTCTAAATGAGATCCACATCTGTACAGTGAGTAAATTCAATCACAGTTACTGGTGAACTTCTTTTTCCTACCTCCAGCTCTGCCAACAGCCCCTTTCTGCACCCATGGTGGGCTGGCATGTTTTTGGCCATGACAACCTGACACCCACTCGCCTCTGCAGATCTGCCAGGGGTCGAAAGTCCTGCAATGTGTTCTTCATAGACCGTCTGTACTACGCCTGGCTTTCAAGTGTGTGATCCAGCAGGGAGATTTGTCTCATAGGAATTTTTGATACAGCGAATAAATAAAGAAGATTTTAATTTAAAGAAGTATCAGAAACATAATTTTGATCATCATGTCAGGGCTTTGGCATATCAGAAGCCTTTCTGTGACTTTGAAGAAAAAAACCCTCATAACTGATGAGCCTTCCTTAGATGATCACTTCTTAAGCAAAAACTCCTGCAATTATTCTCTATTGATAACATGGCTTTAAAACAGGGAAATAAGGACACTGACTATTAGTTTATATACCATAATTAAATCCTGTGAGACCCAGGAAATAGAGAGTCAAGACATTTGCTGAACACACAGCAGGCACAAGGGCATTTTCCACTCTGATACACGACTTTTTAACCCTGGGTCTTTGACTTTTCTCTAGCACTATTTGGTTGCACAGATTAGCCAAAATAAACCGAGTAACTGGGCCAGGTTATGCATTTTGATATGTTTATTTCTGTGTGAGCAGTTTCTGGGATCTGTTGATGTTCCCTGGTTGGATTATGGAAGTGGCAACTTCCCCCCTTTCCTGAATGTGTCGGTGTTTTTTTCCCGTAGGTTCCTTGCCGGCAAGAATGACATAAGCTGCCATTGGGCCTGTTCCCTGGCAACCGTCCCATTTCTCGGCTCTTTCAGCTCCAGCTGAAAGCCAGTCCGAGTCACCCTGCACATTTCCAGTGCATCAAACAGACATAGGCTCAAGTTAATCTTGTTAGCACAATGAGGCAGTTTTCAAACATTGCAGCAAATCAAATCATCCCTAAGGACCAGGAGGGAGGGAGGGAGGAGAGGGTGAAGGGAAGGCTGGGAAGAAGGAGGCAAAGGCTAACCATCAAAGGTAGAATTAGCACAGAGGGAGCCTGGTTGTTACCTGGCTGCTGTCAGGGATCTCCTGCATGTAGGCACTACTGGGTCCTGGTCTTCCTAGTGCCACCTCCTTCCCTGCCAGTCACCACATCTGCACCATGCTCAGAGCAAAGGCAGCAATGGACAGCAGCAGCAAGGGAGCTCATCTATCTGCAAGAAAAGAAGCAGCTTTGATGGTTCCCCGGTGGATGTAATTGTGCTCATTACTGCCCATTTACATTTCATCACTCGATTATCGCAAATGCCTCATTACTGTTGATAAGGGTTTGCTGCTAAACTACTTGCTCACTATTCATTCCTGAGCTTTGGTGTCATTGGGCAGACCCATGCGAGATAGGAGGGGACTGGGGAGGGCTGAAGGAGAGGGGAGGGCGCAGAGAAGGCATGGGGGGTGGAGAGAGGAGAGACAGGAGGTGAGAAAGGTCCTCTATCAGATTTGATTAAAGGCTGTGATTTAAATCGATATTTAATAAAGTGGCTGCTGCCACATAACGCGTGCAATTCCCCATGCAGGCAGAATCATGAATCCAAGGGCCTTGCTGCCTGCTACATAACTCAATTGGGTTTTGTGCACTGGTCTGGCACCTGTGTCCCTGAGCACAGCGCCTCCGAGGTAATGGGTTTATGAGCCGATGAACAGAGTTGATAGGTTCTAAATGGATTAACTAGGTGTCTGCAGCCTCGTGATGAATACATCAGAAAAAAAAAAAAAAAAGGAGAGAGAGAGAAAGGAAAAAGGAAAAAAAATTGTCTGCATAAGCAGAGAGTGATAGAATGTGTTGACAGACATTGTGACTGTCATGAGCCCCACAGGGTGAAACACTGCTCAGCTCCTGTCAGTCAAGTGCTTTTCAAATAATGGGTGAAGACACCAGGCAGAGAGGCTTCACAAGCCTGCAGGTGCCCAGGTAGCATCACCCTCCTGCTCCAACAACTGCTGCAAAAGG
Organism: Psittacus erithacus; assembly: GCA_009867235.2. NCBI lineage: Eukaryota > Metazoa > Chordata > Aves > Psittaciformes > Psittacidae > Psittacus > Psittacus erithacus. Next base: position 12,814 of record WYDI02026864.1, on the reverse strand, counting down.
CTTAAGTGGGGCATGACTTGTTTCACAGGAGTGGCGGGCTTTTGAGTTTGACACAGGCACTGCATACGCCTTTTCAGCTGGTGGGCCTGCCTTTCACAACAGCTTAAGCGCATACTGAAGCCAACCTGCATGTGCATTTATATCACTGGAAATAGGTTATTGTTGCTATTATTGTGTTCTCTCAGTGGTTCCTCAAGCAGGGTTGGATTTCTGCAGTGCTAACCCCTGCATGCAAACATTCACTGTAGGACAGTTCCTGCCCTTAAGTGCTTTTAAAGTGAATAAACCACAAGAGTGACGAAAGAAGTATTATGATCTTCCCAGTTGGGGGATAGAAACTGACAGATTAAATAATTTGTCCAAGATTCCATAAGAGAGATGGAAATTGAACCCAAATCTCTTAAACTCAAGTCTAATGCCCTAACTATGAAGCCATCCTTCCTCCTGTAGAAGGGGCCATGGAGTCTTATAGTCTATGATTGATCTACAGAATATGTGGTAATTGGAAAATGAAATCAGATAGACTTTAATGCTGACCTCTGTTTGCTACTATTAACCTACCAACAGTACAGTAGCAGGTTGGAGAATTTGGTTGAGTTTTATGTTTTCTCTACCATGTTTCATTCCAGCTAACAAGATACATGTTTTTTAAGAGCCATAATCTGCTACAGCACTGCACAAAAGAAAACACAAGTCATGTTAGTGTATGCAAAAGTTATACAGATAAATGAGCCAGTGCCTTTATCTATTGTCATAGTTACACAGGAGTTAACCAGGCTGGAGTGAAGTAAGCAGCTGTTCTTTAGAGTATGTTGCGTTTTCACCAAAAATTGGAGACCGAACACTTTTATTTGAAAAACACTTCCACTGTGCTCATGGGATTTATATTTGGGATCTTTATCCCACCATTGTTCTTGCTGTGTGATTCTCCCTAAACAGATTACATTGCATATAGTTTTCACCTCTTGCTGAGCTGCTGCAATGAATTATGGAATCCACCGGTTTCCCTGTGGGAAATGAAGTCTGAAATATCAGTACCCCAGGTATTTCCAAATTGAAATCTATAGCTTAAAAAAAAAAAAAAAAGTAACAAGGAACCTTTTGGAATAAATAGCAGATTTATTTTATTTTTCTTTTAAATTAAAAAATTAAGTACTTTTTAGTCTTAAGTACGTAAAACATAGAATAGGGCAGGCACACCAGATGGCTGTTTACTATGTTGTTGTACATAAACCACAATTTAAAACCATTGTCTGATCATGTCAGGATGCCCAGTTGTGACCTCCAGGAGAATAGATTCCCTGAGGATGCTGAACACCACTTCTTAATTAGAGGTACTGGTGTGGGCCCATATTTACTGGTCACTTTTGAATGTGTTGTCCCTATTTTTACTAAGTCTGTTTCTGAAAGGAAATGTCTTGGGTTCAGCTGTAGCAGTTATTTTTCTCCTTCTTAGCTGGTTCAGTGTTGTGTTTTCGACTTTAGTTTGAGAACAACGCTGATAAACACCAATGTTCAAGTTGTTGCTAAGTAATGCTCACACCAATCAAGGACTTTTCAGCCTCTCATGCTCTGCCAGTGAGGAGAGAGGCATGGGAAGCTGGGAGGAAGCAGAAAGAGGACACCTGACACAAACTAGCCAAAGAGGTATTCCGTACCACGGCATGTCATGCCCAGAAACTCAGGAGGAGCTACCCAGAAGCTCCAGGTCGCTGCTTGGTTTGGGCTGGGTATCAGTCAGCAGGTGGTGAGCAGTTGTATTGAGCATCACTTGTGTTTATTGGTTTTTTTTTTCCTTTCCCTTTTTATTTTTATATTCTCCTCCCTTTTTATTTCCCTTATTATCATCATTATTATTGGTGGTAGCAGTAGTGGTTTTGAGTTATACCTTAGTTTCTGAACTGTTCTTGTCTCTACCTGAGGGGTTTATGTTCTTTAGATTCTCCTCCCCATCCTGCTGCGAGTGGGGGGTGGGGGGAGAAGGGGGAGAGCGAGCGAGTGTCTGCATGATTCTGAGTTACCGGCTGGGCTTAAACCATGACAGGAAAAAAAAAGAAAATCAGTGGTGTGAGTTACTTTTCCTTTTCCCTACAAAACAATTTCTGCAGCAAAATTATATGCAATTAGAGTGGCTGGAATGATTCAGTACTGTTTAGACCACCTGGGTAAACTATATAATGCCATCCTGGCTGTAACAAACTGCATTCAAAACTATTAGGAGAAGAAGTAGGCTTTTCTGTAAAGATACTTTTTGGAAAAGGAAAAGAAATTATAGGTTTAAAGGCAAAAATAACCACTGGTGGATTATCAGAATGATTCGCTCTGCGCAAGGTAATGCAAACAAGCTCCTTCTCTCCAATTGTAACGTTTGTCTGGCACACTGAATTTGTGAGGGATTACTTTCTTATTACAAGTTCACTTTGTGTAATCCAGCCAGATCTCAGCCACACAGGTCACTGAAGACCCTGAATGCAAATGTTCTTTCTGAGTTCTGAAGTCTCTAAATGATGCTTGTAACTATTAAAGACACAATAGATGCCATTAAATGAACAGCCATTAGTAACAACCAAAGTGCATCTTATTGTGTCTGTATTCATCAAGAGTTTCTTCCTGTTGGTTAGTTCATTGTTATGAAAACAGATTAGATTATGGAATTTCCAATTACTGCTTTGGCATATTCCCCCTGAAAGTTGAGAGAAAAAAAAAAAACAATGGAAGGTGAAATATCCACTGGAAAAAAAAGTGTGACCCACCAAAAGGAGAAAGTACTTTAATCTGGAAATACCATCATGACAAATATCCACCACTGGTGGACTCACCATAGAAGGATGTGGTGTGCTACAGCACATAGTCTGGCTGGGGTGTGAAGTCAGTAGGCAAGCATGAAAGCCTGAGGTTAACTGACCATTTACAGTTCTTATCAGGGAAAGGCTTAATTCTCAAAGAAAGAGCAACTGTGCCCGGCTACAAGGCCACCTATTATTTGTACTTTCCTGAGAAAAAAAATACATGATAATTTTTAAATTAAAATTTAAATTAAATTAAATTAAATTAAATTGAAATTTTCAGGTGAAATTTCTGGTGAAATTCTGCTTCTTTTGCTCAAAATTTGACTTCCTATTTGTTGTTATTCCCCCTCTTACGAATGAAGATTCCCATTTAATAATTCTCTTGAGATGTGATTTAATTGTGTAGATAGATCTCTTGTTCCAGCCTTAAAAATATGACTAACACTCCTGACATCAACTCCTCAGTAGGAACTCTAGTGCAGATAGACTTGGAAAGAGGTATACACTCAGGTCAGTGTACTCAGCACAGGAAGAAAGAATATGTAGGTTCTTCTACTTGGCTAATCAGGAAATACCAAAGTGAAACAAAACATGTATCTTTCTATTTCCTGGTGCAATGTGAAAATGTACAAAAATACATTCCTAACATTTTCTTATCAGAATGATTAATTTTATTTAAAATAATGATTTAATGTTCCTGCCCTGCCCCCCTCCACCTGCCCTTCAAAATAAAAAGACTGTTATGGGGAAAGAGTAGTGGCCTCCTGGCATTAAAACACGGGTTGCTTGCATCCATCTGTGCAATGGAAACAATAAGCCCTTAAGTCACATGAAAGAGTTACTCAGAATCAGAGCAAGATGACCTTGAGACGCCCTCTGACAAGCCAGCTCTGATGTTTTTGTTGGCATTTGTGATCCCTTATCGCACATTGCCTTGCGTCCTAAACGGCCTAATCTTTTTCCTCTGGAAAATGGAGATGCAGTCAAAAATAATTAGTTTAGGTTGACCAGGAAGTAACATGCCATAGGGTGCCCTTTGATTCTCCTTAGTGAAGGTTTCCCTCCTTCTGGTTGCTGCCCTTTGTGGAGAGGGGAGGGTCCTTGGACACCATACTACCATGATCCCTCTACCTCAGGCCTTCAAAGTCCTCTCAGATATTTTAGCCAACACTTGCTTCCTCTTGCTCATCCCTTTCTGCAAGAAGCATTAGGGAGCATCATGTCCCTTCTGGTCTCACCCCATGAAAGGCTGAGGGTATACGTATGTATATAGAGATGTGTGCTGAGAAGTGATCCACAAGCAGTTTCTTCTGTTGAGAAATTTTACAACACTTATATACGCAAAATTGCCAATAAAGTGGTTTAGGGTGATAAGCACTCACAACTTTTACTGCAGGAAGAGCAGTGTCGGTGTTCAGCTCCTCTGGATCTTGGCCACAGGGTCAAAACATAGGAAGGATTTAGTCATACCTCAGCTGAGAAATATTTTGCAGATGCAACTCAATGAAGGCATCTGGACCAAGGAAGATAATTAAACCAGGACAGAAACAAAGACAAACTCCTTTCATAACCTAAAGAAGATTTGACCAATTGAGTCCCCTTGTTTGCATCAGCTAAACATTCGTGCATAGAAATCCAATGGTTAGAATAAATATTTGGTACCTGCTTGGTAATATTCATGAAATGCATTTACTTGTTTAGATTTTTCCAAATCTGCATACCTAAACTTTAAGCATATGTGCAATCAGCTTCAAATTTTCCAAACAAAAATAGATCAAGAAAGGGGGTTTGGAAATAGCATCTGCTCCTCAGCTAATCAAACCACCCAGCGAGATTGTCCGTAAACACTGCAACGACCAGGTCCTCATGCTGCTCTTTATTCTTTACATGGCGTATTGCGTTAACTGAAAGCAGATCATTGGAGATCACTAAAAAATGGTTTATCAAGCATGGTACAGCAATCCCAGGTTTTGTTGTAGAGTGTCATACAACTTAATCTTCCAATTAAGATGATTTGGATGGCAAGTGAAGTCCATGTGAATGACTTTAGCCTTGGAAATTGTCGAAGTCATAGCCAGTTGCTGTAGGTAAGGTGAGAACAGTGCTCTTTTAAACCAGCTGAGCACTGGCTCAGACATAGTTGTCCTCTCCTCTCCCCAAAGCACCCCACCGTGTCTGCACATAGGCAAGCACCTTGCAGTCTTTCTGTTCAGTTGCCTCTAGATTTCTGTTGCTACAGTCAAGAGAAATGGGGCTTCAAGATGCCCAAGGGCTGGCAGTGGGGGCTTCAGGGTGGCCACTGTGAGAAGAGGCTGGGGCTGCCCCAAGTCAGATATAGATGGTTCCAGCTGACTCCAAGGGACCCACCACAAAGCGCATCTGAGCCCCCTAGCCGTGGGCAGGGTGCCTCTGAGGAAGCCTATTTAAGAAAGGGCAAAACCACAGCTGAATGGAAGATACTGGCAAAATAGTGCAGTGAGAAAGAAAAGTGTGAGGGGCAGCTTTCTGAGCATCAAGGTGATGAAAGGAGAGGAAACGGGGGAAAGGTGTGCCAGGTGTGAGACCAGACTCCCCTGTGGCCCCTGGAAAGATCCTGGTGGAACTGGAAATGAAGGTAAGAAGATGAAGGTGCTTTACTTTATTTTTTTTTGTATCTTATCATCCAACTTTAGTTGGTAATAAATAAAATTGGTTTCCCCCAGGTTAAATCTGCTTTGCCCATGAAGGTAATGAGTGAGTGATATCCTCATCTTTATCTTGACCATGAGCTTTTTCCATCTTATTTTCTCCCCTCTGTCCTCTCAAGTGAAAGGGCAGATAAGTGAGTGTCTGGCCAAGGCCAGCCCTCCACAGAAGGGAAGTCACAATAGCAAGAAGAAATAAGATTCTCTTCACAAAAACAATCATAATATTTTTTCTTTATATATGAAGAAACAATTTATGGTTGCAATCCATTACAGTTTCATGCCAACAACAGCCACTATATTCACTGTTCATTTTTGGTGGTTTTCTTCTAATTTTTTACTCAAGAAAGGTGCTGTCATGGTCTCAAACAATGCATAATGGTCTGTCAGCTACAGGTTATGTTTTCCCCTTGAGTGGTCTTTCTGTCAGACATGTTGTCGTGTTAGAACTGGCAGAAGGAAAGGAATAGTCCTATCTCACAATGAAAAGAGTGTGAGCAGGATGGAAAATGGTTGGGGTAGCACTGGTGTGTATTTCCCCAGTATAAGTGCGACTGGATCTGCTAGTCAGAAGAAAGTCCATGCCAGTAAGGAAATGGTGATATAAAAAACAAATCACTGCTGACTGAGGAGGTGAGGAGTTGCTTTCATTTATTGTACCCAGAGTATTTGGTGCCAACAACATTGCAACAGCTCTGAACCTAAGTGTGACCTCTGCCAAGTGCATGGGAGCACCTCTGTGTCCCTTCACAATCCCATCTCCACTAGATCAGGGTGTGTCATTCTGCACATTTTAACATGTGAGCTGCAAAGGGAGTTTGTGTCTAAACGAGGTGTTTCACAGTTGAGCCATCAAGTCACTCTTTCCTTGAGTTGCAACATGCTATAACACACTGTGGAGATTTCTGTGCCAGTCTGCTTCCCTCTGCTGCCTCCCCGTTAATACATGCCACCTCCTGACTCTAAGCAAGCTTATAGCAGTAGCCAAGACGTACAGAGAAGTTACTTCAGATTTATTTACAAGACTCATTTGTGTTGAACTAGCAGTTTTCTTTTGCGTCAGCAATTCTCTATTGCATTTATTTGTTGCTGTGACATTAGGCAAGAGTACAATCCTATTAAACCTGTACATAACAATTCACAGAATTGTAAGCCTTTTCTATTTCAGAGAATGAGAATAAATATGAATTCTTATTGCTGAAAATTCCTGATACAGCAGTAAAAAATAAAAATACTGTCACTACCAGAGTAGGAGTTTGATTTTTCTTTTTTTTAAATACCCTGAGTGCTTTATAACAACTTGATTTCTAAAATAAAATGTACTGATTTGTTCCATTCACCTGGAATGTAAGGAAGACAGTGAGACTGCGATCAGTGAAGAATTGGAGAGGGAAGTTATTAGTCTTTTCTCTCTGGCCATGATCATGCTTTGCAAGAAGTTTCTTTGCTTGGAGTTTACCCTCTGTTTTGTAGTTAGAACATTGATACCAGTTTTAGAAATTATCTGTTAAAACCCTGAGTTTGAAATCGTGGCTCTTTCTAAGCACATAACATACAAGACCTTCTGAGTAAGTAGATGGTTGCAGAAGAATGATGGCCCGAGGATTTCCTACATACTCTCAGAGGTAGCTGAGTGGCTCGCTCTCACTGATCCTACAAAAACCCTGACTAGGAAGATTACCCAGAGAATCCTTAGGTAGCAGAAAGGCTCAGAGGAATGGTTCATTTTCCTCCATGAATAACCAACATTTGCAGCAGCAATGCAGGCCGTTTGAAAATTCCATGCAAATGAATGACCACATAGCACAGACTAACTTGCTTCTCTTACATCTTTGTGAATACCTTAGGCATAGGCAGCACATCATGAGGTGAAAGCCAGTGCTTGGCAAATAGGTATTTAGTCTTGTCACACTTTACTTCAGTAAGAATGTAAACGGAGAGAAACCTAGTATTAGTTTTTGCAAATTCCTTCCAGAAAAGGAGGGGATGTGGAATGAGCTGTGAAAGTCACCACCACTGCGGTGAGAGTGCATGAGATCAGGGCCTGTATATATGCAGCTTTTGCTCTGCTAGTTTGATTAATAATCTTGATTAATAATCTTAATTAATATGACAAATTCACTGGAAATGATAAGGAAATAAGAATTTGACTTTCACTGAAGATAAAGAGCCCCTGTTTTGGACTCAGGGTGGGATCCCAACTAATTCTAATTCATTTCTTGTTTATGCCACGCCTTTGATGTCACCTTGCACAAATCCCTGTCTTTGTACATCTGCTTTATTTCCCCTAATAACTCAGAGGTGTTTTGGTTTGTGAAGCTTTTCAGTATTAATGTTAATTTCTGTGGATGAAAAGCCTCTTTGCATAAGATTATAAGGCCTGCTCAAATATTTTGTCACTGATTATTTTATCTGCTATGTTATGAAAGTTGTTAATAGTTTCACTCTACCAACAATTTCTGTCCTATCTGTAATACATACTAGTGAAAAGTTAAGTTGTGACAAATTTTCATGTTAAAAAGTGACTGTTCTAAATTTTTACTTGAACTTCTCAATGTAAGATTGTCTACAGCAATATGAATTTTCTGGAGCAAATTTTCATCTGTCATAGAACTATGTACTTCTATGGGACTACACCAGTTTATAACAGGCGAAGTTCTGGCCTGTTGTATGTAAGTTACCTTAAGTTACATGAATTTAATTATTAACAGCAAATTTATTTATTTTCTGCTATGCACTTATTTATCCATACCTTAATATTTACATCTTTCGAGGTGTTTATTGTGACAAAGTAATGTTTCCACAGAACTGTTGACTCAGTTTGGTTATCATTTTCTTTTTTTATGGGTGAATAATTATGCAAACTGAAATGACCAAACGTGTGTTCCCTATTATTTTAATCCTTTTCAAATACTTAGTTTCAAATTTTAAATCCCATATGGAATAAATAGTTATATCATCATATAGGTTATTTGCAAACATATATGCTGTGAATCATAAGTGCTAACATGATAACTGTTTCCATATCTTTGAATGGTTATGGTATTAGATGACCTTTGAAATCTTACCTGGTGATGAAATTGGAAGTATGGGGAGTTCTGAAAAACTAAGACGACACATATTTATTTTTTGTGGTACTTCTTGACATAGTTTCAATTTTTTTGTCATAAAAACATACTTGCTTTTCTGCTTATAAGGGAAGATTTTTATCTATCCTAACTCTGTAATGCAATGCAAAAAGATCTGGGTAGCACCAGAGATTAACTCTGGATTTCCTTGGATAAAAGTTCCCTGTGGAAGCACGAGTGTAGAGGCCACTGGAAAGGAAGGGTGTGGAGAGAAATGGGGTCCTCAGGGCTGGTCCACCAGCATCAGGAGTGCAGCGACCCAGGCAATTTTCTGGCAGCCTGGTGAGGCTTGCACAGCTGAGCCAGGATAAAGAGACTTGTCTAGTGTACAGGCAGGATCTTTCAAGCTCTTAAGCAATCCAGTATCACCAAGGTCAGAAGGTGAATTATTGACTGCTTTCTCTCAGGTGAATGAAGAAAGATATGGCAGGGTTCTCTGCTAGTACTCCAGAGTTCAGGCTGAGGTTGGAAAGTGTTTTCCCATCCCAGCCTGTTTTTACAAAAGTGAGTCAAAGTTGCATGTGCAGAGCGTGAGACACCTGAAAGATGCCAGATGCACCAAGACTGAGCGTTTGACCTCTTCAATTTCAGTCATCTCAAACTGGACAAGAAACTTGGAGCTGGGAAAGTACTCAGAATTTCTGCTCATGTTCGAAAGGGTAAAATTTGTGACCTATATTGTCTGGTTTTCTAACTCATGCAAATACATTTGTTATACATTGGCATCCCCAATTCCTTGCACGCAGAAATGGGTTATTATGCACAGGATTGTCCTCTCTTGAAGAAGGATACATTTAACAGCGGGCACCATTGTAGGTTTCATATCATTAAGAAACATTTTTTGCCATGCATGCACTTTGTTTTAAGGTAGATGTTTACCTGTTAAACGTATTTGAAGTTTATGCTGCATTGCAGTATTTCACCACAGATGTCCTGTATATTAATGGAAGTTACTCTAACTATATTTGTGTGTGAATGCAAGGCTGTATCGCAGCAGCGTATTTTCCCTTCTGAGTAGTTGCTTATATGAATGTCTGCCTCAGTATTGGGACACCATCTGTAGATGACTGCTCACAAGAATTAGACACCCTAATATGGCCCTTACTGAAATGAATCTTTAATATTTATTTTTTTTACTTGGCACCATTAAACACTTTTCTGTGTAAAGCATTTATCGGATACGTATAGAGCAAGTTCATTAAATTCTGTGGATGGTGAGTCAGGAAGATTTGGTGAAAGTTACATCTCGCATAAATGTATTGATGTTTAAAACATTGTATAAAGCTCATATCCAGAGTTAGAGAATAGATGCAAATTTGCCTTTGCTTAATCTGTGATACACCTCGCCCCAACAAACATTTGGTTTATATTTTTAATGCTTTTTAACCTGTTTTGAATGGGTGGGGGTTTTTTGGTTTTTGGACTCTTTTTTGTTTGTGTTTGTTTGGTTTGTGCTGGTTTTTTTTTTGGGGGGGTTGTTCTTGTTGGATTTTTTTGTTTGGTTGGTTTTTTGTTTTCTTTTTTTACTTGTTTTTGTTTGTTTCTGATCTTGGGGTGTTTTTGTTTGTTTAATAAACATTATAAATTAAAAGCTAAACGTGATTCAGTGTAACTGAGAGAAAATATATGAAAAAGTGTTCATTATTTTTCAAGGAAAACCTTGTATTTTCTACAGACTTAATGCCATTAGCTAAATGCTGATGAATAAAGGAAAATAATGCAAAGTTTAGGGGTCCTTTGGTAGACTGAGATGGCTGTACTCTAAGATTTTATATAATAATCAGTGTAACATTATACTAAAATGTTTAGTGGAATTTCTTAGCTGAGAGTTAAACAACCCAGAGCTTGGGGAAGACAGAAAATATCTTGTAGTACATCGGTTTAGTAAAACCAGTTGATACATGTTAATGTTAAAAAGTTCTGTTAATAACTGTTTTGTTTCCACAGCTTAAAAAAGAATGGCAGGTGAGTTTCCCAAGATTTATAAAATAAAAATATGTTCACTTAGTACAAAATCATATGTTTAAAAGAAAAGCTAGCATTAAAAAGTCTCAAAGTTTTGTCTGATGATTTGCATGTTTTGGACATGTGTAATAAAACAGCCTTTGCTAGTATTTTTTGTGCAATCACACTTGAGATCCGGCGATAACGCTACAGTCCAAAAACTTGAAGTGGCAGCTAGCAAACACCGTTTTTCTTAGTGTCAGTCCTAGTGATACACTTGGAACATATGCTGGAAGATGAAACAAATACTCTGTGGACAGCTAAGAAAACTCCCAGTTTGTAATTTATTTTTCAAGATGAATTCAATTTGTTTGCTACATAAAAAAACACCACCAAAAAGAATAGCATGAAACACAAAAGAAGTGGCCAACAATTGCAACTTAGGAACAGCTTAATTCATGCTCTGAAAACTGTTATTTCAAGAATAAGTTTTGTATCAGCAGTCTCTAAGACATCACTGTAAAGTCTGAGACAAATGGTTTCTAAGTGATCATAGTTCAGAAGAGAATGAACTAGGTTAGTGTAATGGAGAGGTGGCATCAAAAACGCCCATAAGACTACAAAGGCTAAAATTATCTGTCATACAATCACAGATCAACTCACCCTAAACTCTCATCCTTATGGATTCTAAAAATCCAGGTAGAAATTTTGTAAACATTAACACGTATTAGAGGTTTGAAAATCATCCCTGTTACTTAACTATCACTTAACAAGGAAGGTATATAGCAAATAAATGGAGTAATTTCTGTGCCACAGATAGTGCATCTCTCTGTCTCATGTCCTTTGGACCCACACCAAGGACGTCAGAGGATTTCCTACCCTAACCACTTTTGTCCAGAGATATTCATTTTTAAGGTACACTGGTCTAACTTTCAAGATCTCTGTTAACTGATGTGCGATTCTAAGATGTGGTATCCCTCCTTTATTTATTCTAATCCAAAACACATACATACAAGCCTGTATATATGTGTGCATAAAAAATAAATATTATTAATTATAAAATATACTTTGTAGTTGTGTTTTGAAGTTTAGAATTCCCAAATAAAACAATATTCCCAACAGCATTTTCCTAATTTAAAATTATTCATTTGTATTCCCCATAGTACTGGGAAAGCAGATAGCAGAGGCTTTTTATATGCAGCATATAATTGACAAAACCAGGTTCCAGCTGTACAGATGAAACGGTGTCCCATTTCTGCTGGGTACACTTTTTGAAAACTTGTGAGCTGTTCTTTGATTCACTGAGGGGAATGCCTTGGGAAGAGCTGGGGTAATTTTGGAGAGGGAAGAGACTGGTGTTTCAGGAAAAGTGATTACTCAGTATCCAGAGATCATCTGGGAACCAAGTGAAGAAGTATGTGTGTGGTCTGAGGTGAAGTATCCCCATTGTTCAATCTAGTCTGTGTCTCAATAATGAACTAGTCATTCTGCAAGCTCTGCCTTTGAAATAGAGCCAAGAATAGAAGAAGGTTTTAAACGACCATCTTGCTGATGCTCACATTTGCCCCTGCTGAATTTCATGGATACTTAACTATTGCTTCTGAAAACGCTGCCCACTTTTTCTTACCTATTCTGCCCTCTGAGGGACAGGGAAACCAGGGCTCCCCCTCACATGAAGGGGGATGAGTCCTTTGCTGTGAAAGTGTTGGCAGATCCAGATCCTTAAACTGAAGGAAGATTTAGACTGGAGCCTGGCTTGCATGATTCCGTAGCTATCAACAGCTAGTTTTGCCTCTGAGGCAACAGCCACTATACCTGGGGCTGAATTAGGCTATGCTTAAGTTATTTTAAGCTTTAAAAGGTATATTCCTAAACTTTTCTCTTCTGACATGTGTCTTTTGTTTTGGAGACAGTGACCTGTGAGTAGAACAATTTAATAGTTTCTGTCAAAATTTGGAACCACAATGGCTATTTGACTTAAATCAAATAAGATCTATATTTTAATTATATATTAAATGAGAAAGTATTTCTTTCTGTTAAACAGGCCATAGAAACTTCTTGTTTTTACAGAATGAGAAATGATGGTGATTGTTACCTATTTTTTCTCTCCACATCATTCGTGGTTGTCGTGGTTTAAGCTTAGCCGTAAATTAGAAAAGCATGTAGCCTGCTTGTTCCCCCCCACAACCTGTCCTTCCCCCCCCCCTCCCCACTCCTGTAGGGATGGGGAGCAGGATGGAAATAATGTAAATCCCCCGGGGTAGAATAA